>CABHPR010129769.1:0-45492 GCA_902168415.1 Peromyscus melanophrys | reverse complement strand
AAAAAAAGAAGTATAATTTACTGTGTTCAGCCTGCAAAACTCTCACTCATTTTCTGAATCAGACTAAAGTTTATTTAAGTTAAAAAGCCATAGAGCTCTGGTAGCACATCCCATTAATGGCCAATACATCTGTAAGTTACAAATCAATCGTAACATAGTTAAATTTGCAAGGTTTCACAAAAAAAAAACATACAAATAACTTATAATAAGGCAGAGTTCTAAAGAGACAATGCCTGCCTTTTCTAACATTTTACATTTTAGTGAAGCATCACCAACATTCCTTATGCATGCAGTGACAGCCATTGAGATTCCTAGATGAAAAGCATTTCTGTGAAGAGAGCTGCTGTATGCCTTGTGGGGAGGAGAGAGGGGCAGTAGAAATCAAGAAGGTGAAAGTAATGAGAATCATTCTGGAAAGTAATATTCAAACAAACTGTACATTGTTTCAGTTTAGGGACTGTAGCACCAATAAAGAGAAAAATATTTCAGTGATGATTACAGCCAGCTCTAAGAGGAACACCTGTAGTTTTCTGCATATTAAACTGCAGGAATCACAGAATGATGTTGTCTCCTTGGTTACAGAAGATCCATGGGTATCTTATGATTTAAAAAAAATGTATGTAATCAAACCTCAATGTGAGGAGGTAGAAATCTGACTGGCACAATAAAGACCAGTATGTGAAAGTTCAAGGATCCTCTAACTTCCACATCATGAATTCATTGTTAAATCCTGTAAATATTTCTTTGTCTAAATTTGGTGCATGTTGCCAAATAGTTGATTATGGATATGTTCTATATTGTATAAGATTCTTTGAAATCTATCATTTCCTGCTTATTTTGGTGAAAAAGTTTACTTTATGAGATTAAATTTTATGAAGTTAAAGCGAACTTAATGTTAAAACTCACTAAAAATTCTGAAAATTTATTTTGTAGGCATGTACTATTGGATTCTGATGATACATGAATAATGGTCTTTTCATTTATTTGCCATATTTTCTGACATAAATTTTCTCTTAGTAAGATGGATGTCATGAAGTGTTCTACATGAATATATTGAGTTCCATTTGTTAATTGTTTCTACAAAATGTATCATAATTTCACCAACAGCATTTAATAAATATAAATGGTATTTTAGTTCAGTGGCAAATGCTGTTAAAGGGACAGAAATCAAAAGGGCCAGAAGATGCTTATTGGCATAGGAACAGATAGAATCAGAAGAAACATTAGTCCATGCTCCTCAAAATAAAATGTAAACAGTCAAGTCCTAGACAGATTGACTAGGTTGTGACTCTAAATCCAAGCCCAGAACATGAATTAAATTTAGTGGTTGTTTGATTCCAAGACATCTCCCAGTGATTCTTACCTCCTGGTGTTCCTATCCTTCTGAAGTTACATCCCATTGTTGAATAAGGAGTTGACACCAATGTAGCCAATAATCTTAGGGCGAGCCCACCAGAGATGACCACTCAGTCACAGTGTATAGCCAATTGAAAGTCTTTATTTCAGCCAGGTGTAGTCCATGATCAAAGTGTGGCCCAGAAGGTCCAAAGGTCTAGTCCAGGATGGAAGTGTGGCCCAGTGTATCCAAAGGTGTAGTCCAGGACCGAACTGTGTAGTCCAGAGTGTTTAGGTGTAGTCCGGGACCGAAGTGTGGCCCAGAGTGTCCAAAGTACCAGGGTTTTGAAGGCAAAACATCATCATCATCATCATCATCATCATCATCATCATCATCATCATCACCAACAACAAAACATGCTGGCATCTCACTAGGCAGCTGCAGTGGGCTTTCATAGAAGCAAACAGTTTAACAGAAACTAAGATGAGCAATTAGCTGTGGGGGTTCTACACAAACAGGCAGTTTTAACAGGAGCTAAATTAGCTAGGACACCCTGATCTTTGATTCCTAGAACAGACTTGGGTAACTTTCCATGGAATTCTCCATCAAGGAGATCAAATTCTAGTTAAACCTGGAATAGCCTCAGCAAGAATGCAAGTTGGAGTGACCTCTGTACTATCTTGCCCCATCGCAATTGGATGTTGTGGAAGTGGCACTTTTGAACTCAAGATCCCAGACTATGTCTTAATAAACCTTGAATTTGATTTGATATTCTTGGAACTCTCACTTGGAGAAATCTTCTATCAAGATCCAGTTGGCAAGCTGTGAGCTCAGGCCACAGGAAAGATGCTCCTCTTGTCAACATATCTATTTACATTCCCTGTCAGCAGCTCAATATTAATTGCTAGCTTTCTGAGTGCAACATATTACACATTCATCCCAATCAAGCCTTTCAAATAGCACTAGCCAGCCTCTGACACTGACCACATGAGAACTTCCTAGTGGGAAAAAACCCCAACACAGTGAGGGACTAAAATATATTATCTTGAGCCACTAAGTTTGGAGATAATCTTTTTGTGTAGAAATGGATGCTAGAATGGAGATAGAACTAAGAAAGCATGTAGAAGTCTATTCTTTCACTCAGACCCATTTCCAAGGAAATGTTTCCTACTCTACCTACCCTCTCTTAAGGTAAGTCTACTTGACTCTGACATTCAAATGCACTTTAGCTCCTTTTCTCCCTCCCACCTTCTCTAATCTTCTACTTCCCTTGCAGATTGATCATGCCAAGAACGTCAGAACACGAATGTTTTCATTGCTAATTCTTGGTAACAATCATTTAAATTTTACAGAACTACTCTGAAGCCTGTTCTGCTACTGTCCCCATGAATTAGTGAAGAAACTGAAAAGCAAAAAAAGGTAAACTTGTCCATTCTATTTAATTCTAATTAAATTGTCCACTTTAACAGTAGATTAAGAACCCCAATCTAGGAGTCCACCTAGAGTCTGTATCTTTAACCAAGAATATATTGCTCCATTTTACTGCTCTTAACACTTAAAGATTAACCTGTATACTATGTCCAGAAGACAGTAATCTCAAAAAGGAGGGGAACAATACCTGTGTTATTCTTCATGGAATTTTCAACACTGTATTACTGCCACATAAGTTTCTTGTAAATACATTCTTTATTATTATGCATTAAATAAATATTTTATATTAGTTTATTATATATTCATTAGTTTACCAGTGGCACTTGAGGGCATTTTGGCTGAGAAAATTAAGGAGGATCAAAATTTTGCTGTAGTTTGTTTTATTTTTATGTGCATATGTGGGTGGTATGTGAACACGAATTCAGGTGCCCATGGAGGCCAGAAATGGTGTTGGATGTCTTAGAGCTAGAGTTCTGGGCAATTGAGCCACCTGATGTGGGTGCTGGGAACAAAACTGGGGTTCTCTGCTAGAAGAAAGTCAACTCTCCAGTCCTAGGATCAAAATTTTAAATGCACAACATTTTAAAATAATCATGGGTTAGCTCTCTTTCACTCTTAATCATTGTAGACCATTCTGTGGAAGTTTAATATCTATCCTGATGATTTTTCTCTCATACATGAATTTATATTGATGTAGAAAAAGAATGAATTCAATCACATCCTAAAGACCTTACCTAAGATCACTTTGGCCATTAGGGTTTCAACATATATACTTTGAAGAGACATGAACAGTAACAATCGAACAACTTTGGATAGAGGTGACCTAGATCATGCTCAGAATCTTCTGCCCAGACTATCCAGTCAGCCTTTTATTGAGCAAATGGAAAAAAAAGCTCATTCAGACTACTTTTGCCATTACTATTACTTAATTTTTCCTACAAAACCAAACTTGATCTAGCATTCAATTATACTTGTTTATCAGAACATTCTAAACATTCAAACGTATGAGGAAAAGATACACCCTTAGCACCGGGATTTTCCCTCAATGACTTTATATCTTCTAGGCTTGCATTTTTATCACGCATACACTATGCCTTCTGCATTTAAATGTCTTAACTGCTCTAGCTACATTTACTGGAATAAGCTTTTATAGGGTTTTTTTTAATCATCTTGTGTAGTATTATCTGTGCTTAACCCAACCAGAAACCTTCCAAAAATTTAACTGATGTGCCTGACTCTTACACTGTCATTCTTTCAGGCATGCATATTTTTTTTCAGATGCTATTTAAGTCTGTAAGACACTCGAGTTAGTATTATGTAAATAAAACTTTTACAGAGTTATCAGGATTTCTGGAGGGGAATCTTCTATTCTAAGTACTCATACAACAGACATATCCCATTATTTGTTTCAGTTTATTCAGTCAGTCTAACAGTGGTGAAAAATGGGCATAGCTGTACATGCAGTCCCAGGATGTGAGAGGTAGTGGCAGGAATTCATGGTTATCTTCAACTATAAGTAAGTTCCAGGTCAACCTGTATGTGTTAGGTTAGCTAGAGTTCTCTAGAGGAGCAGTGTTGATAGAATGAATATAGAAAGGGGATTTACTAGAGTGTCTTTTGGGCAGTGGTCTCACTTGTCCAACAATGGCTGTCTCCTAACAGAAAGGCCAAGAATCAAGTAGTCTTTCAGTCCATGAGGCTGAATGTCATAGCTAGTCTTCAGTCTTTGTTGGAATCCTGAAGAAGCAGGTTCTAATACCAGCGAAGTAATGCTTCAGCAGAAGGATAGATGAACTTGGCAGAGACAGTAAGCAGTCAAAAAGCTTCCTTTTACTATGTCCTTTTAATGTGGGCTGCCACCACAAGGTGTAGCCCAGAATTAGGGTGGGTCTTCTGACCTCAAATGATCTATCAAGAAAAATTCTTCAAAGGTGTGCCCACCTGCTTTAGTTTGAGTTGATTCCAGATGTAGTCAAGTTGATAACCAGGATGAGACATCACACTGCCTAATGAAAAATGTCTCAGAACCCAGCAATGTTGGGTAAAGTGATATGCAAGAAAGGCATTACTTAATTTATCTCTGTATAATCCAGCTACTCTGGGGCAATGATGAGAATGCTCACCCAGCCCCATTCTTAGATGTGGTTTTTCACTGTTCAACCAGTTCAAGCAGGGCTGTATTTTGTGCACCACATCTACTGCACAAGTTAGCTTTCTGCTTTTAGTCTTCATAGTCCATAGCTTTTGTGTTTCATCTGCTCTGCAATCTAGCACTTCCTCCGGAATAGCTGTTTACTCTCTCTTGACATTTGTGGAAGTTTATTTATCATGTCTAACTTAATAGTAGAGTATGCATAAGGTCCACACGGTTCTATCCCCAGCACAAACACAAGCAACCAAACAACCATAATAATTACAACTAAAATATAAACATTAAGAACATTAGCTGAAAAACTGATGAATTTGATGAACTGATAGCATAACAAAATGAGGCCCTTGCTTTTAAACATTTCATGAATTTGGATAAATTAAATTGATTAAACACAACTCTTGCCTGAAAACAGCATTAGGGATGTAAAAACACTCAAAGAAAATACAATTTTATGATAGACTTAAGAGTAGTGTGATTGTTAACTATTCCCCCTTAAGAACCTAGCTTTAGGGGTTGGGAATTTAGCTCAGGGTCCCTGGGTTTGGTCCTCAGCTCTGGGGGGAAAAGGAACCAAGATTTATTTACAAAAATGTTGGGGTACACAAAAGTGGTAGTATCTCTCTTTGGTAAAATGTGATAAACTGTGCTAATATCATAGGTACTAAATTGAAGCTATGAAGTACTATGGTACACAAAAAGCTAGAACAGTTATGTTGGCACATCAAAGTATACTTTTAAATAAAATATTGACAGCATGTATATTATTTATAAAACAGAAAACCAAGTTAAAATTGCATATGTGTGTGTGTGTGTGTGTGTGTGTGTGTGTGTGTGTGTGTGTGTGTCAGAGTAAAGCTGGTGGATGGTGTCAGGATAGTAGTAAAGGAGCAGGCAAAAACCAGTTCTATGGGAGCTAAAAATGACTATTTTGAAATTGTTGAGGCTGAGAAGCAAAAGGAGGAAGGGTGAATAGCAAGGATTGTCAGAAATCAAATCCACAAGATATCAATCCCAAAGCTAACCTGCAGATGAAAGTCTATGAGGAGTTCTTAGATGTGCTCAAGTGACCAGTAAGTTAGTGAGTGAATGTGTGTGTGTGTGTGTGTGTGTGTGTGTGTGTGTGTGTGTGTGTGTAGCGAGCGCCCACTGGTTATGGATAAGAGGAAGTCTTCTGGGGTATCAAAGTATCAAAACATGATTCATGGTTGCCATAATCAAGCTGAAAGATTTTCTTCTAGAAATGAAATATATACTTAGAATTAATATTTAAAATTTCACCTCAAACATAAATAACTTAAAATTTTATAGCAGAAAATTCAAATCGTAACTACAATGCTTCCTTTACACTACTGGTATCAGTCTTTGCTATCTTAAGTTAGCTACACTTGGGGAAATGTCATGTGGTCATAACATTTTAATAATGTGTTATTTTTTTCTCATGGTAAATGTCAAAAGAAACTTATTTTAAGCAGGAAAAAGCCAATATTTTGATATCTGTAGACATCATTCTCTATTCCCATGGATTGACAAAGTACACAATAGCAAGGATCTCGTGCCATTCACATGAAGCAGGTGTTTCCATTTCTTTTGGTCGTTTAGAAAGTTTTTAATACTGAGAAAACTCTGAGGTTTTCTCTAGATTATTCCTGATTTCTCTACAGTGATATTCTGTAAATTCATAAGAAAAATATAATAATTTTACCTAATTAAAACGTAATTTATAATAGTATATGCAATATTTTTACCACCTAATCACATGATTAATATATGACAGAAAAATAATCTCTTGGGTTTAAAAATAGCTTTATTTAGCATACTAAAAACACAGAAACATAAGAAAATCGTATGTAGTATAAACATAAAAAGTTAAATATCATAATTTAATGTAAACCAAGCATTTGAAAATGTGAAGTATTGTCATAAAATACGTGCTATTTACATAGAACTAAGTTAAAACTACCTCTGTAGTTACTGGATCAGATCATCAGTCTTAAAGAAGTTTTCATTAGCAATTAACAAATACAACATCTGCATTTTGCTTGGTCAACAGGAAAAGAAGCAATCATTTCATTTACTTAAAACATATAGAATTTACTATGACATTTAGAGCAGGGAAGCATAAATTGCCAGTTCAAGGATTCCAGGCACAATCACTGCAGGTTGAGGCTTGAAAATCACTCTACTCAAGGAACCATGAGCAGATCCTTCTATTTAAATATAAACCATTTAATTCCATTTACTTACTGCTTAGAAAGGTATTAAGTATATTCTGCAAAAATAAATCTTCATTAAAAATGATCAAAGGCAAATGCAGTATCAATCAAGTAGGAAAGGCAAAGCATAAAAATATATATTATTCCAGATAAGCCCCTTAATTATAATAAATGTTATGAAACTCACACTTTACAAAACCAGAAGGGATAGGAAAGGAGATATTCAAAGTATGAAACCTAAACGGTACTCAAACACAACAAAAAATATAAAATAAAATTTCATGAAGAAAGTAATTTGATTATTCTCTCATTATCATGGAAAAGCTGCCATGAAATTTTTGGTTAATGCAGCTATTATTTACTATGAAGTAGTGTATTCTCTGACCAACAATCTAAATAGCTGACATTAAATTGATCAGTAGATTAATTTAAACATTTGGCTTCTGTTCCAAGAATCATCACTCATTCTTATACTTCAGTGCAGGAAGTATTAAATCCAATATTCAGACTTCAAAATGTGAAATCACATTACAAATACAAAACCTTATCTTAGTGACAGGATGTTCTATTTTTTTTTCTAATTCTGTTGATCTTAAAATTTTGGTTTCTGGATCACCCTTTACATTCTTGGGGAACTCTAGATTCCAAAGAACATTTTTTGAGTTTTATATCTATAACTATTTAGCATGTTAGAAATGAACTGAAAAATTAAAAGACTAGCTCACCTAAAAATTAAAAAAATGCCAATAAGAATGAATATATTTTTATGAAAAATAGTTATATTTTCTTTTTTAAAAAGATGTGTGGAAAGACTGTATTGTTTTCCATTGTTCAACTCTGTTTTGAGAGAATTAGAATAAAGAGAGAAATAATGTCTTCAGATAGGATGAAAGTATTTTGATTACACAGATCCCCTGGAAGGCTGTCAGGAACTCCCAGAGTCTGTGGGCCACAATCTGAAAATTATTGGTCTCATCTAAAGCCTAATATTAGTGACACACACACACACACACACACACATACACACACACACACACACACACACACACAATCCCCACAAAATAGCCTAAATTTTCAGTTATAAACAACACATATCTCCTCGTCCACGCTGAATCAAACATTTCTAACTTCAGATTTAATTAGAAAGGAAAGATTATATAATCAGAAAAAATTCAAAGCAATATTGTTGTGCTAAGACCATTATCAAGATATTTTTCATCTATCAGACCTATAACTAATTCATGTACTTTGGTGTAATTTCCAGCATTTATTCATCCTATGCTGCATTGGCAAATGTACTTAAATTGGCACAGCTTTTGTACAGTCCAGATTATGTCAGAAGGTAAGTAATATCCTGTACATTCAGATTAGGAAAATATTAGCTATTTATGGAGAAGGCTGCTCTATTTCTCAATATGTGAAAGCTCTGATCAATTCTAGGGAAACAGAGAAATGCCCCCTTGGAGCACAATATTAATATTAGCGTCTTAATAGTTGAATAGTTCTTCACATTGCACAAATTACTTGTACACATACCATTTCATTTGACCTTTTTTATTCTTCTGAAATAGTTTATTTTGGCAGTTCATTCACAACCTGCTCCCTCAACTCAAAGGGAAAGAAATAAAACTATTGCAGCTAAAAAAAATAGACTATAAAACAAAACAGCAACACTAATGAAATCTTTGTGGGACTAAACTAGATTTAGTGTGCACCTACTATAGCAGATACTGTGTAATCACCTTCCATCAACACAGTATCAATTCAAAAATCACAGCTTATAACTAAATGGAAAATTATCTACTAATAATTTTTAGAATAAGATTTCAGCCTGTATAAAACATTAAGAAAATACATCAAAAAATTGGTTTTAGCTAAACTCTTGAGTGCATGAAGAATATATGATAGCAATGAGAAAATACAAATTAGTGTAAAAGAAAAAATATCACCCAACACAATGAGCAAAGGGGTAGTCAGAATCTACTCCCTGTCACTAACACATACATTATTCCATTACCTAGAAATTCTTACAAACAAGATATTAATATGAGTAGCATGAAACATTCAAAGATGCTTTTAATGGGACAGTGAGTGGTACTTAGCCAAGAAGAAAAACCCTAGTACAAAATGAGCTAAATGCCGCTAATGACTAATGATTTCCTTGTTATACTCTACAGTCTGTCTCTCTCTGTGAGATGTTTCTAAAACTGAGAATGAATCCATGTATATTTTTTCCTTTGAAGAAAGAAATGGGAGGTTAACCGATGTCTATAATAGTTAGAAAACATTGCATGTTGCTATCACATAAACTGTTGGTGTGCCTCCCCCCCCCCCGTCCTTTTCAATTTTGGGGAGTAATGCTGTCTTTATGGGTGGTGTGGTGGAAGTTAGTTAATTTTACAAGAGTTACACACATACTGGATGATGCACATGTGGCTATATGCATATATATGTATATACACATACATACATATACATATTTGTACAGATATGTGTATGTTATCACAGCACATAAAGACCTTCACTGGCATGTCTTTCCTTCACATTTCCTCTTGTAAAAATGAATGTGGATAATACTTTTATAATAAGAAACAAAACTAAAGATAAATCAACCAGTAAATGTGAAGTGGTATGCTGTAAGAGTCTAATAAGATAAGTCAATGCACATTTATGTAGTGGTAAAGTGCTAGAAAGTTCTTCCATTAGTATTTTAGAAATGATTAGAGTAAAAAGAGGTTTGCAGCTTCATTTGATGGTGGTGACCACAGGCACCATAGCAATGGCACTAGCTGAGCTGGAGTTAATTATGTCTTCATATTCTGGTGGTGGGTCTAAATGAGGTTCTGTTTCACTTCTTCTCAAGTTCATCTGGCCAGTGGCTTCCTCATAGGTCGGTGGGGGATCACAGTTGGAAAGGCGAGTGGAGACAGAATCTGAGCGCCCAACAACGTATTCCAAAAAGCCTGGAGACAATCCACTGTTATCGAAGACTTCATCTGGTGGAGGAGGTGGAGTAATAATGTTAAGATGTTGAGGAAAAGGAATGTGGCTTTCAGTTACTGTTTGTCTCCGCGTTTTGTTTCTTAGAAAGCATCTCCAGATTAAGAAGATGACAAGGAGAATAATGAAGAGACCAAAGATTAATGGAAAAGTAAGATAAAATTGAAACCAGTCACTTCCTCTGTTGGTCTCTCCTTGTTGTGCTTTTGTGTAGGTGCTCCAAAACTCTTTCTGAAAATACAAAACAAAATAAATAGGAAAAAAATCAGTATGGTCAAAACACGGTGAATATGAACAAATTCCTTTGTTCTCATATTGACAAAAACCCAGAATCAGATGTGTTGGTTCAAGTGACAAAGCCTTATTTTACATTCCAGCAAATAACAAATATAGAAGCCCCTCATTAGAATGGAGTTATTCCCAAAGAAACTGATTATCATTTGAAAACATCGTTAATTTGTTGTATTTAATAAACTTAACTACCAAGTATCATAGCTTATAGATAAGTACACTGAAGTTTCAGGTCTCTTATGGTTGCATGGCTGACAAAGGTAATGAAGAGCTGCAGCTTTTAATATTGTATACTTTTGGTATAATGGTCAATTTTACAACTACTAATTTTCATTACATAAAATGACATTTAGAATACAGACTTTAAACTAAACAGCTAAAAGAGAAACAAATTACTTGCAATTTTATCACAAAGACATTAAACATTATTAATATTTTGGTATCTATCATTTAAAAAAATTTGAGTCTGTTCAGAGTAAGTTCTTTTGTATCTTCATGTGAAATTTTTATCATCTTCCTAGTCCCTTAGATTATCACATCCTGTTTCTGTTTTATCTTATCAATGAATATAAATGTGTAAATATGATTTTGAGAAATTACCTGTCACCTTAGATAAAAACAATAAAATGTGGGGTTGGGGATTTAGCTTAGCGGTAGAGCGCTTGCCTAGCAAGCGCAAGGCCCTGGGTTCAGTCCTCAGCTCCGGGAAAAAAAAAAAAGAAAGAAAAACAAAAAAAGAAAAAAACAATAAAATGTGTTTCTAAAACATGAAAATGATTTGGAGAGCTAGCTCAATGGTTAAGAGCATTCGTTACTCTTGCAGCAGATCTGGGTTCAGTTCTCAGCAGCCATATGGTGGCTCACATCCATATGGTAGCTCACAACCATTGGTAACTCCAGTTCCAGTAGATTCAATTCCCTTCTGGTCTCCATGAGCACAGTAGATATTCATGTAGGAAAAAAAACCCCACACACATAAAATATACATGACTAAAAGTTAAGCAAGAAAGAAAAGAGAAAGAAAATGAGTCATTTTTACATATGCAGCTTGCATAATTCAATTTCTTGTTTCTTCAATATGATGGGAGCTTAAAATCTAGGGACTAATATTCTTGTTTGATTTAGAAAAGTTAAAGAAAAACAATCAAACTTTTATTTTGAAAAAAAAAAGAAACTTTTAGGCAAAAGCAGATTTGTTAGACCTATTTTTTTATTTTACATATAATAAAAGTTTTTCCATACAACCAATACTGTATTATTGTATTGTTTATCATACCTATCTTGCAAGTGAGGAAAGGGAGGCCCATAGTGGATACATAGTATTAAACTTTTAATTTGTAAATCTGAGCTGGAATTTCAACCAGGAGGCCTGGAACCAGAGCAAACTAAGAAGCAGTCTGTGTTAACATGACATAACATAAACCAATTTGGCCATCTCTTGGAAAACTAAATGTTTCTTTTATATTTATTGTATAATTAAAAGTCAGCCAACATATTTTACAGATAAAATATTTTCAATTAATGCAACAATGTTATAAATAAAAAGGTACCGGCAAATTATTTCTCTGGGATGTGGAATTATTTTGTCCTTGAGTCCAGGAGTTCAGAGAAAGAAAGAATTACTAAAGGTAATTTATATTTTTCTGTTTGTTTTGTTTTGCATTGCTGGAGACTGAACTCAGGGCCTTGCACATACTAGACAAGTACTATACCAATGAACTACAACCCTAGCCAGGGAAATACATAATTTTAGAGCAGGCTAAAAGTATTCAAAAGGCAAATATATTCTAAAGATATCAGAGAGGTTGGAAAATCATTCCAGAGAGAAGAGGACCATGGGGGAAGCATCTTATTGTGGAAGGGAAATTACAGAGGAGAATTCAACAGGTTAACGATTCTTTGAAAGAATATTTGATTCTCTTTAAATATGTGATTTTCTATTTAAATTTCCTCACTGCCACTTATGAATAGGATCTGAGTGATTCAAGCAAGGCCTTAACAGCTCTACAAAAAATTGGAAAGAGTAGAATTGCTCATGTTTTTGAAGATTAAAAAACATTTATGTATATGTGTGAATGCATGTCATATGTGGAGACTAGAGATCATGTTGGAATCCATGCAAATGGGGTTACAGTCAATTCAACTGCCTAACATTGGTGCCAGCCCCATAACTGTTCATGTTTTACCTTCTTTGATTATTTAGCTCAGAATCCATCTGGGAAGGCAGAGAAGTGGGTGATTTCCCAGTTCGTTTGAACTGCTGAGGATGGCTTAAAAGTATTTACTACAATTCTTTCTTGAAAAAGAAGCACATGTAAGGGGGGTAGAGAGATGGCTCAGTAGTTAAGAATGTTTTCTTCATGCACAGTCCCCTTACAAGCAGGACAAATGAATAAAACCAAGTATCTTGAAGGGACATGTTTCTCATGTCTGATGTAGATTGATTGTGATTTATTGCTTGAAACTGGACATACTGTCACTGTCTCCAAATCACTGTTGATTTAACAAGGAAGGAATAAAATGGCTATTTGATAATGTCATAGTTTAAATCTGAATTACTTCCTAGTGGCTAATACTTTAAATGTTTGTTTCTTAACTGTTATGATTTAGACCTTTTAGAACTTTAGTCAAGCTGGTTAGATTTAGAATCACCTAGGACACATTTTCAGGAAGGTATTTTCAGGGAAGTTTTTTTTATGGAAGAAAGGCCTACCCTGAATATGGAAAGCTAGGGTACTAGACTGAAGAAAAAAGAAAAAAAAGAGGAAGTCAATTGAGTACCAGCATCGAATATCTTTCCCTGTTTCCGGGCTATGCAATAAGACCAGCTTCCTAGTGATCCTGCCACCACAGATAGAATACTGTGGCCACCATGCCTTCCCCATACAAATTTTAAGGTAAAATAAACCATTTCTTCCCCAAGTTGTTTTTTGTCAGGTATTTAATAGCAGCACCAAGACAGTATCTAATACAGAAAAATGGTACCAAGAAGTAGGCCAACTCCTGTCATAAATCTGACCACATGATAGTTTATGGGAAAAAAATTATGGCAAGAATGTAGAAGAGTTTGCAGTTGTGGCCTATACAGAAAAACCTTACCATGCTATAAGCAGAGATTAATGGGCCATGAAGCTGAAATCTATAAAATCATACACCAAAATAAAATAATAATAAGGACAGGGGAGGCCCAGTACACAGGTTTCAGAGTGGAACAAGGATGCCACTGGGAAGTTAGATTCTGGCTACTTGTATTATACTCTGGCAGAGTCATGTAGCATTTTACCAGTGTCCTGAAAATTTGTGTGAGGCTGAATGTAAAAGCAATGGAGGTTATTTAGTGGAAGAAATTTTAGGAGATAATCTAACATTCAAGCTGTGACATAGTTACTGCTAATTGCTCTTATTCAGATTTCTAGTGAAAGAGAGAACAGCAAACTACATGCTTTGGGGAAGAGAGGAACAAATCAGAGTATGAACAAGTTATGGGAACTTAGAACCAAGTTGCAGTCACAGGGTGTACAGAAAGCAGTTAAAGAGAAACCCCACTGCTCATCACTGGAACAATAGGAAAGGTACCCTTAAGGAGAGACCCCATCCATAAGAACTGACTGTTTATAAAATGCAAATCCAGTCAGGTGTATTGGCACATGTCTTTGATTCTAGCACATGGGAGGTAGAGGCAGGTGGATCTCTGTAAGTTCAAGGCCAGGCCTGGTCTACATACTGAGTTCTAGGCCAGCCAGGGATACATAGAGTGACCCATCTTAAAAATGCAAATTTACTTGGAGAGAGAGCCAGAGCCAGAACATTACTTCAAGGGTTCTCTGCTCTAAAATAGCAACCTAGGGATATATTTACCCAAATTCAGAGATTGTCTTGGACTAAGTTTAATCTGCTAAGTGGAACTTTTCAACAATCTTTAAACTGTGAAGGCAATGGGAACTTCTGAAATTGGAATTTGATATTATAAGCTAGCCATATGCCTTTGAGAGTTAGGGGTGGAATGTTATACTTTAAAGTGATACGTTTAGCAACCAAGTTAACAATTGGTAGAGTTGTAGTAATTAGCTAAAAAGATTATTTATTATTTATTAGTTAATTTATTTAATATTATGTGTATGAGTTCTTTGCCTACATGCATGTATATGTACCACATGCATGCCTGTTGCCCACAAAGGCCAAAGAGGGCATTAGATCTACTGGAACTGGAGTTATAAAGGTTGTGAACCACCATATGGGTACTGGGAACCAAACCCAGGTCCTCTGCAAGGGAAACAAGAGCTCTTAACCACTGAGCCAACTCTCTAGGCTCCATGGTAGTCAATTTCAATTACTGACTTGACTGGATTTATAATCACCTAGGAGACACAACCTTTGGGTATATCTGTAAGGCCTCTTCTAGAGAGATTTCACTGGGGTGCAAAGAACCACCCTGGATATGGATGGTATCATTTCATGGACTGGGGTCCGGGACTGAATAAAAAGAGAAAAGGATAGACTCAGGTTAAGCATTCATCTCCCTGTTTCCTGACTGTGGAGGCCATGTGTTCAGATACTTCATGCTTCCACCACTACTACCACTACCACCACCATGCTTTCTCTATCATCAAACTGTGAGACAAAACAAACCCTTCCTTAACTTTTTTCTTGTAACTTTATTTTGTTGTTGTTATTGTTTTTGTTTTATGAGACAGGGTCTCAGTATGTTGCTCTGGCTGCCCTATAACTCATTCTGTAGATCTCTGTAGATCTTTGTAGGCCTTAAACTCAGAGATCCGCCTACCTCTGACTCCAGAGTGCTATGATTAAAGGTGTGTACCACTATGCCAAGCTTGTTAGGTTGCAGTGATAAGACAGTAACTATTATACCAGCCAATGGTATGTCTGAAAGATTATGGAACATTTCAGGAAGTGGGCCTAACTGGGATTCAGCAGTCATTCGGAATGGGCCTTTGAAACTTATATCAAGTCCCTTTACCTGGTATGTTGTGTTGTGAAAAGCCTCCACTATAAAGCTTACACTGAGCTCTTCTACCAGGTATTTCTATCCCTGACAAACTGAAATCTGAAACCATAAGCCAAAATGAATTTTCCTCTTTTAAATAATTTTTATCTGGTATTTTTTGTCATTTCCATGGAAAAGTAACTCATACAGGTAAGTAGCCATGTGTCTACCATACTTCTAATGACTAGAGACACGAAATTCAACAGTATCATCTTAGGCTAAATGTATGTAGTACATTGCTTTTCTTTCTGTCAGATAATACCTACACTATAGAAATCATCTGAGCACATCATAGTGATAAAACAGTTGTACACTGAGAATTATTTGTCAGCACCAGGTAAATTTAGATACTGTTATAACTTACTATAAAATAGTATCAGTAAGGGGCTAAAAAGATGGCTCGGCAGTTAAGAGCACTTGCTGCTCTTGCAGAGAACTCAGGTTAGGCTTCCAGCACCCACATGGCAGTTAATATCTTTATAATAAAATGATTAAAAGTGTGCATGCTTAGTGCTTATATATGTATGTATAAAACATAAATGGAAAGCAGAAATTTTCTAGTTTTCTAGGAAATTTGCTAATTCAATTGTTGTTGAAGTATAATACATTTTCAGTGTTTGGTACAGTATTTGCAAGAGGCCCTGACTACATAAGTGATTTAAGCACTCTTATTTTTCAGCATCCTAAGCTACCTCAAGGTATATCATGTTTGACAATCAGGGTGCTAAAGAGTACTTCACCAAGTGATTTGTTAAGGTGTAGATTCTAATACAGGAAGATGGGGCTTGAGAGTTTGCCTTGCAAACAAGCTGTGAGGCCAAATAATTGATGCTAGGCCACAGACCACTCTCTGAATCATTATGATGCAAACGCTAGCTTTCAGCGCTTGCCAACCAAGATGTCTCCCAGAGGTTAAGGCATTCAGTCTGATAGGGACCTACAGGATGATATTTCTAAAATTCTTTAGGTAAGTTGTACATATAGAATAGCTAGAAAACCTCTATGCTAAAGCTCACAGTGAACTATTACTTTTATTTATGATGACATTAGTGGCTCTAATGTCCCTTTTGCTCATTTACTTCCCAACCTGACCATCCATTCCTGTCTGTTTTAAGTTCAGGTGACCAGGGTTAGCATTGCAACTTTTTGCTCTTCTTCAACTTAGGAAGAGCAAAGGCGGCAATCTACCTTCCTGTCAAGCAAAGCAACAGCTAAGGATTTTCCCTTTTAAATGTGCAGTAATCTTGTTAGTTGTAACACAAGAGAGACCTCCAGTGGTAAAATAATGGATGTGTACTCCATTTCCTAAAACCTAAGTACCAGAAAGAAACCTAGAAGTGAGTGTAAAATGACATTGGCTTCCATGGTGATGGATAATAAAGGAAATGCAGTGTGCTGTGAATTATCTGATTTACATACACAATCTCCATAATGAAAAGGGATTAATATTTTTGTTATTCTGTTTTACATAGGAGGAAAATGGAGGCAGAGACTTTAAAGAATTTACTTAAGACTACTGAAGACAAGTAGCTAAAGTGAAACTTTCACCCAGCAATCTGTAGATAAAGATTACTATAGCAAACTGCTCCTCTAAAACACAGAAACAAGAAGGATCCATTGAATTGACAGTTTTTTTTTAAATACAAATAGATGACTATTTTTCCTCATATGTACAAGGGAGCAATGTATTGACATTTTCATATGGAGGGTGAGAGGGAGAGAGAGAATGTAAATATGAATATGAAATATTATCCCGAGGCTCATGTACTGGAGGCTTGGTTGACAGCTTCTAGGAAGTGGTTGGATCCTGAGGGCTCTGTCCTAATCCTTTGTTTGATTCAAAATATAATGACATTATTGGGAAGTGGTAAAACGTAGGTAGGTGGTCAGGCCCAGCTGTGGGAAATACGCTACTAGTGGTGTAATTTTTAAAGATTTACATTGCTCCCAGCTCCTTCTCTCTCTGCCCTCCAGGCAGCCATATAGCCTCAGTAGGGCCTGGATCCTAATCTACTGGCCCCTCCCATAATGTAAGCAGACAGTTGTCATGCCCTTCCACTGTGACATTCTGCCTCACCTTAGTCCTAGAAATGTGAAGCCAGCTGAATATAAACTAAAAATGCAAGCCAAAAATTTTTTTTTTCACCTTGAAATTGTTTTGCTCAGTTTTTTGGTCATGGCATTGAAAAGCCTAAGACAGAAGTTTTCAAAACAAACAGCTAAAGAAAGACCAAGCTAGACTAAGAGTGGCAAAGGAGAAAGAATACTTTATGGAAACTTGATTAACATGGTTTGAGGGATGGCTCAGCAGTTAAGAGAACTGACTATTCTTCTATAGGACTCAGGTTTAATTCCCAGCACCCAACCTTACAAAGCTCTTTAACTCCAGTTTCAGAGTATTCCATACCCTCTTCTTGCTTCCTCAAGCACCACATGCACATAGTACATAGAGATAAAACAAAACCAGAAATCATTGAACCAACCAAGATGTCCATCAACAGACGGATAATGAAAATGTGATACATATAAAAATGGTATTCAGCTTTATAGGAAATCATGAAATGTGCAGGAAAATGGATGGGCCTGGAAAGTACAATATTAAGCAAGATGAGGCAAACTCAGAAAGAATGAAAGAATAACAAAACAAAACATGCATACTGTACCTCGTTTGTAGATGCTAACCCTATAATGTGTACATGTATACATATAAAGAGGTCTAATTGTGGGGTAAAGCAAAAACAAACAAACAAAAAAACAAAAAAAACCCAAACAAACAAAAATCCCAAAAAACAGAAAAAGAAAACAGAAAGAAGACCAAGAAAGAGTAATAATAGATAATGAGGAAAGATGAGGGGTGGGCAAAAGAATGCATAGTACATAAAAGAGGAAGAGACATGAAGCTACAAAGGAGCTAAGGGTAGCAGAGTAGCAGAGGATGTGGTGGGGGGGAAGGCAAGTCACTAAAACAAACTTTGCACTCTGACCCTGTCTCAAAAAACAAAAAACAAAAAAAAAACTTTGCTCAAAAATGTCATAATGATATTTAACACTTTATATACTAATTTGAAAAATGACAAGAATGTGGGAAAAAGACTTGCAGGGAGGGGATAGGTAAAAGGAATGAAAGAGACATAACAGAGTGAGGGTGATAGGAATCAGAGTTACTTTATATATGCATTAAACTGTTAAGGAATAAATTTAATAAAATATTTTTTTAAAAAAAGAGTCATCGTACATATTGTCTTAGCTACTTTTCTATTGCTTCGCTAAGATACCATAACCAAAGCAACTTATAGGAGAAACATTTTATTAGGGGCTTACAGTTTCAGAGGGTGAGTCCATGATCATAGTAGACAGCATGGCAGCAGGCAAGCAGGCATGGCTTTGGAACAGTAGCTTAGAGCTTACATCCTGACCCACAATCATGAGGCAGATGTGGGGGCTGCTGTGGGATGTTCTGTATGTTGTAAATATGTGTTGCTCTGATTGGTTGATAAATAAAATGCTGATTGGCCAGTAGCCAGGCTGGAAGTATAGGTGGGGCAAGCAGACGAAGAGAATTCTGGGAAGAGGAAGGATGTGGTGATAGTGTTCCCCAAAATATTGTGCACCCTAATAAACTTATCTGGGGTCAGAGAACAGAACAGCGGCTAGATATAGAGGCCAGAAAATGGTGGCGCACACGCCTTTTATCCCAGCATTCCAAAAGGCAGAGATCTGTTTGGATCTCTGTGAGTTCAAAGCCATACTGGAAACAGCCAGGCATGGTGACACATGCTTTTAATCCCAGGAAGTGATGGCAGGAAGCAGAAATATATATAAGGCGTGAGGACCAGAAACAAGAAGCGTTTGACTGGTTAAGCTTTTAGGCTTCTAGCAGCAGTTCAGCAGAGATCCATTTGGATGAGGACTCAGAGGCTTCCAGTTTGAGGAAACAGGATCAGCTGAGGAATTGGCGAGGCGAGGTGGCTATGGCTTGTTCTGCTTTTCTGATCTTCAAGCATTCACCCCAATACCTGGCTCCAGGTTTGCTTTTATTAATAAGACCATTTAAGATTCATGCTATAGAAGGACAGAGTCAGGAGTTGCCAGCCAGACACAGAGGAAGCAAGATGACAAGGCAGAACTGAGAAAAGGTACTGAAAGGGAAAAGTCAGTAGCTATCTTGAGAGATGCTTCCCCCTCCCCTCCTCCAAAGGTATTGGCTGACCAGCAGTTTTAGAAGGTATCAGAAGTTGAACTTAAGGCTGGGACAATAAATCTATGTATCCTGGACTTGGCAAAACAAGATATGGGGAGTAATGGACTCAACTGACCAGAAGCTGACCTTAGAGGAGTGTAGGACTGCAACAATAAATCTGAAGGTGTCAACAAAAGCAGGACATAGGGAATAAAAATTTATGTCTCTATAGATACCCTGAATCTTGTTAGCAATTAGTAACCTTATGCTTACCTCACCCCTAGCCCCCTTGTCCAATCCCAAACTGCATGTAAACTTTTCCTATATAAACCCCTTAAAGTGAGTGCTGGGGCCGTTCTCCTCCACCCACTGTGTCGGATGTTGGATGGCAGACCAAGCTTGCTTGTTTTTTAAAATAAAAACCTCTGTGTGCTTGCCTGGGATAATGGCTCTGTGGTGGTCTCACTTGGGGGTCTTGTGACCTGGGCACAACAGTACCAAGCCATGTGGCTAAACATAGATAAGAATTATGGGTTAATTT
The DNA here is from genome assembly GCA_902168415.1 of Peromyscus melanophrys. NCBI lineage: Eukaryota > Metazoa > Chordata > Mammalia > Rodentia > Cricetidae > Peromyscus > Peromyscus melanophrys. The sequence goes on along the minus strand of CABHPR010129769.1, from coordinate 25,343 downwards.
AAGTGTAAGAGCTAGTCAGTAATAAGCCCGAGCTAATGGCCAAGCAGTTATAATTAATATAAACTTCTGAGTGATTATTTTATAAGCCGGCCGTGGGACTGCAGGGGCTTGGTGTATCCAAGAAAAACTTCTGGCTACAGGGGAGGGGTGTTAGCTAACTAGGAGTAGCTGAAACTTCAAAGCCTACCTCCGGTAACATACCTCTTCCAACAAGACCATACTTCCTAATCCTTCCCAAACAGTTCTACCAACTACAGAACAAGCATCCAAATATTTGAGACCATTGAGGCCATTCTCTTGGCCTCTTAAGAGTCCAGGTGGATTGTCAGGTTTTCAAATAGACATTTGAGAAACATCATGGTACTGATGTCATGTGCCTGGATAATCTCACTAGAAAGAAAACAGAAAACATTGAGGGTACCTGCACATTTAAAGGAGGTATCCAGAAGAGCTGTTGGCCCCACCTTGACTATTACCTTATTAAAAAACTGATAAAGTACAGCCATAAAATGTGTAAGCTACTAAGTATGTGAACATGTTCACAGTTGATCTAATATTTAAACCAATTAGTTAGCTGGGGAATAATAACCTCAAGCTACCATTATAACTTTGAATTAATATTCTGTCATTTTTGTCTTACATGGTTTGATTATTTTTTTTCACAAAGCCTATCTTAGAATTTACACACTGATTTCACCTGGCTAAGTAGAGAATAAAGTATGCCAGAAGACAGTTAATCAAAGGATATTAAAAATATTTATCTACTAGTTCCCCCCAAAATGTTCTTTGCAGTAGGAAATATTTTTTTTCTACACATGGCCAAGAGACAGATAATATGTGAATTCTTCTCTACACACCCAAAGATTATACTAAAATCAAAACCAGGCAGATACACTGAGAGTGAATAGCAGTGCATAGTCAAGGTGAGAACAGCAGTTCTTCTGGGTGCCTCCTCTAAATGAGCAGGTGACCTGACTGTACTTGTAATATTCTGTTTTCTTTCTGGAGAGCTTATCTAGGTACATCAGAACCATCTGTAGAAATACGTTTCTCAACTATCTATTTAAAATCCCGGCAATCCACCTGGACTCGTATGGGAAGAGAGTGCATGCTCATTGTTCCCAACTCTACCATGACATTCTTACTTTTATGTGCAACAGGAATACCAAATTTTATATAGCATAACATATTTTCTTCAGTGCTCTAGCTTAGGTGTGCTCATTGCAGGCATTTCCAAGTTAATGATAGCATCTTCACAACAGTTAAACTGCAGAATCTATAATTGTACCATCTCTCATTCATTACTACCAATTCATGGACAATCATGTTGACTTGTCCCATCTGAAATATGCCTATTATTCTACAACTGCTCAGTTAGCACAGTAGTTCAAGCCACATTATTTTTGCACCTGCACTGAACACAATGACTGATGGCTATCAATTTGACTGGCTAGAGAAAAGGATATAAAACTGGTAAAGTACACTTTCAGTTGTGTCTGTGAGAATTATTCCAAAGGTGATTGGCAAGCAGGTAAGCAAACAAGGTAAGAATGAGGTTATCTTAATATGAGAAGTACCATCTATTAGCACAGACATATGCACAGACAAATGCCCATGCATATACAATGAATAATTTTTAATTAAAAAGACAAAAGAGGAAGCTAACATGTATGTACAAACTTTACTTTCTCAAAATGTTGTCTTGCTGCAACAATGGCCTACATGCATCAGACTCCAGATTCTTCAGCCCTGCATTCCTACTTATAGCGTGGGATGGTCTTAAAAGCTTAATTGATCCCACTTTTCTACAGATTCTAGCTTCTTGAACTGTAACCAAAGCTCCTCAGCCTGTACATGGCCATTGTAGCAAAATCCAGCCTTTGTTCCTAAATCTAATAAATCCCCTCCTATAATTATTTATCTATAACTGGTTTCCAATTCTTTCCAACCTTCTTCATTATTTAAAGCAGCCAGTTCAGTGATTTAATTAACACTTACTGGGAATTCATGCTTTTATATTTAATAGTACAAATATGACCTTCACTCATGACTTCATGATTTTCAGCCCTACCGAGGAGGTGAGTTTTTAATGTGCAGGGGACAGGGATCAGGTTGATCATTTTACTAGTACAAATATTATATTTTAAAAGAAACAGCAATGGAAGCATTGTGAAGGTAATATGTATGCCCTATCGGTGATCATAAGAAACCTGTGCTTATGGAGAAGTCAGGCTAAGTCTCAAACCCATTATCACCATGGTCCAGGGTGACATGGTCAGAGTAATTTTTAGCCACACACTCTTCCATGGCTTCTTTCTTGCTGCCTAGAATTGAGAAACATCAATATTTTAGTAAGCTAAATTTATTTAGGGCAAGTTGAAGATCCTTTTCTTTAGTTTTAGAGAGTACCAGAGATTGAACCAAGGGACCCACAGGCCAAGTAAATATCTTAAGAGTAAGGAAGGTTCTTTTGTTTTAATCTTTGCTCCATTTTGTTTCCTCTATTTTGAGCCCAGAGACAATCTCTCAGTTACACTTGTACTGGGACCAGAGAACAAGGTCTCAGGCCACCTATCCAGTCACATTATACCCCACCCCACCCCCCATGCTCACATGATTTGTAAGAAGGCTAACTTGGTGTTGCAGGGGCCACAGAATGTCCCCCCTACCTACTCACCCTTAAAAGATATGGGCTATAAGAGGACAGGGGCACAAGACGGTAGAGACTCCTAGACATTTACTAAGGGAATCTGACCTTAATCATTAAAGGTGAGAATTTTTCATAAATGAGTCAAGTCAACACTTATTTTGCTGAGAACAAAATAACCTTATAGAAAACCGCTGCCAAACTGAAAAGAAAAACTAGTGAACTTGCTCTAAGGGAAATATGGCTGCTAAGTCTGGTTACCCAGGGACAATCACAGCTCAATTCTTTGAGCTTCTGTCATCCAGGTGGAGCTTACTGAAAAGATACTCAATAACATCATCTTTCCTAGCCTCCACCTGGCACAGGTTGGACAGAAGGACAAACATCTCCTGGATGACCCTGAACTGAGGCTGCAGACAGTGGTGCTGTAGGAAGCTGCAAAGATGGGCATCACCTTTGCTAGAAGCCAGCTGGTACAAGTCAAGGAAGCTGTCATTGACGGTCATCTCCAGGCAGAAGGCACACTCCATGGATGCAAAGCCATTAACTCAATCCTCATGGTCTGGTTTTTAATGTCAGGGAAGGAGATGCGGTCTCTACACTCATTTTGGAGTGTCAGGTTCATCTCTGTGAGTGCCGACAAATCATGAGACTTGCTCAGGAAAAAGCAGGTGAAGTGCTTCTGGTTCGAACCCCCACGGCCAAAGAAGGCAGCCATGGACAGGTAAACATAGGAGATGTAGAGCTGAAATTGGATGTGGCTGTTGATGGCAGCCTCACAGTCGGGATAGTAGTTCTGTCGCACTTGAGAGGATGCAGCAGCAGTCAGGGCGGCTGGCAAGAGCAGCAGCAGGTAGGTGATGTTCACTCTGGAAGTGCGCAGAGGGCAGCGGTGGCGTTGGCGTTGGCGAGGATGGTGTGGCAATCCCATTTTGGGTTATGGGGTAACCTAAGAATGAGGGCTCCTTGCTTGCTCGAGGCAAGCCTGAGGCACCAAAAGGAGGTAATGGCGGCGAGAGAGGGAGACTGTCCCTTAAAGGGGTAAGGGTCAGAGGTCAAAGGGATGTGAGAGGGGCCAACTGCCCCTGTTGAGACAGAAAGGTCAGAGGTCATGGTGTGAGTTCTAATTTCTGTAGCAATACAGATAAAGTATTTCAAGTTATGGGAGCCACATAGATATTTCAGGCGATGAAGGTGACTAAAATTAAGCTTTATGACCACCAAGATGCAAATAAAAGGAGAAAACTGTCTTCTGACTTCCTCAAGAGCAGTGAGCCATAGCATGCATATACCTCGGCATACATGAGCCAACACACAAATGCACACTAAAGTGTTTTTTTTAAGTTATTTGCAAATAAAGTACAAGACTTTTTAGTAAATCATCTGGATACCTCCCTGTTTTCTTTCATTTTTTAAAATTAATTTAATGTGTATGCATATTTTGCCAGCATGTATGTCTGTGTACCACAGGCACGCAATACCCCCAGAGATCATGCAGTCTCTCGGAACTAAAGTTACAGATGAGATGTGAACTGCTCTGTGGGTGCTGGGAATCAATCTGGATCCTTTGGAAAAACAGCCAGTGCTATTAACCACTGAGCTATCCATCCAGCCCTAAACTTCAATACCTTTTTTATTTTTTTAGGCTTATATAATGTGTATGAATTTATATACTATGTATATATGTATGTATGTATATATGTATACATATACTGTGTACATGCCTGGTGCTGGCAAGTGGGTGTCTGTCAGATGGCATGGAACTGGAATTACAAATGATTATGAACTAGGAACCCAACCCCACAAAGGTTAACAAGTGCTGTTAACCACTGACCCCATCCATCTCCCTCAGTCATTTCTTCGGTCCTCTCCCAATTTCTTGAGATAAGGTCTATGTAACTCAGGCTGGACTTGAAACCACCAAGTAGCCACAGTGAACTTCTTGTCTTCACTTCCCAAGTGCTAGGATAACATCATGCCTGGCTTATGAGATGATGGGAACTGAACTAGGGCTTTTCTCATGCTGGGCAAGCTGACTACCAACTGTGCTACATAAGCAATCTTTCCTGTTTTTTCTTTGTACGCAAGTCATCTGAATACTGTTCAAATACAATCCTTTGGTTAAATGTAGTACTTTCTGTGATGCCATTAACTTAATATAAAGCTTTATTTGAAAAGCAGTTTTTTCTCTGTGACTTTAATGTCTACTGCCATTTCTGAAAGAGAGGTCAAGAGTCAGGGCAAGTAGAGGCAGGCAAGCTCCAAGTTCCTTTAGCTTCCTATCTGGCTTCACACGGTTTGACCATTATTGAAATTTTAATTTTATAATGTTTGTATCATGTAAGTATTCTCTCTTGTCCTTTATTGTTCACTATCATAGGCTCTTTGCATATTCTTAACCCTATTGTCTTCCTTATAAGAACATAAAATTGAAGTTTTTGAAAGTTCTCTTCAGTTTTCTGTGTTTTGTCTATTTTTCCTTCAGTATTAGTTCTACTTGTTCATTATGGTATCTTTTTTTTTTATTTTCAAGTTGATGAGTAGAATTCCCCTTTATGAAATGTACAAATTCTCCATTCAAATTGCGGTCTAATAATGGTATCATTTCATGTGTGTGTGTGTGTGTGTGTGTGTTTCTGTGTGACTAGATACATTCATGCGTTTAGCCCCAAATCCATTATCATTTTAAACATTTGTAAAAGTGCATGTTATTTTTTGAATAGGTGACACATATTTTAAAAGTCTCCTCCTGGCAACCACATGCCGATTACGTGTATGATCATAAAGAGATAAAGTATGAAAAGAATGTAATAATATTCAAGTATAGAAGAAAACTTTAGCCTATATCCTGTATAAGCTTATTCTCAATTAAAAATGGACTGTTTACCAAAAGTTCTTATTTGAGTAATAACTGAGTCTCCAAAAGGTTGAATAAATAAATCCCAAAAGATTCAAATTGTAAAATACTAGAAAGGAGAAAATAACATCTCCAATCAGAAAATTAAACTACTCTAAGGAACAAAAAAGAGCAAGGCAATACACTTAAATCAAACAAAAGAAAGAAAACAACTCTTGAGAGGAGCAGCATTCAGTAAAATATAATTAGAGAAAATAAATAAAACTTTAAGATTTTGATATTAAAAATAGATAAATCAAGCTGTGGAGATAGTCCAGTAACAACATTTGTTATAGAAAATTAAGTGCCTGATTTCAAATTCCTAGAATTCCCATAAAAATCCAGGGGTGGCTGCATGTACACATGGTGTGTGCCTGTAACCCTAATACTGTTGAAGGTGGAGGACAGATGAGGACCACTGGGGTTTGCTGGTTACCAGCATAACTCCAGATTAAGCAAGAGACCCTTGTCATGAGGGATAAAGGCAGAGAGTGGCAGAGTAAGCTGTTTAATATCTCCCTCTGTTCTCTGCACACATGCACACATATCATACACATATACCACGCACAGAGAGACATGCACACACATACAAACAGTGAGATCCATATAACAGATATATTTATAGGCAGACAGACATATAGACAGATTGAGCATTAGTTCTTTGGACAGTATGATTAGGAAACAGATAGTGAATATAAATTACCAATATCAAGAATAAGAGATAGAAAATAATAATAGTCCCTAACCTAGTTATGATTTATATTGCTAATTAGATATATTTTTCACTTCTAAAAATGAGGTTCTCTCAGCAATAAGTGGTAAACTAGTTTTCAGATCACTGATCTAATTTGCCTGTTCTCTTCATCAGTGACACAGAATGCAGTAATTCAGAGAACTGCTGTCTTTTCTTCCAGGGTTGATGTTGGTAGGGCAATCAAGGATCAAATTGCAATGAGCACAGAATTTATATGATAATGTAAGTAAGCAGTACAGTATATGGTAGAATGCAGATAGCAAAGTTGTGAATGAGGGCAAAAGCACCTCTTATTAATGGTTAGAGATGCTAAGCTCTTTTTAAGACGACAAGATGTATTTTGAATACAATTTGTGACAAGTTTAAATATTTAAAAATAAAATCCCTTCAAATAGAACGGAATAGCTGAAACATAAAAGCTAATACATTATGGGCTGGGGTAAACATGGTTTGTGGTAGACAATATGACTAGTATGTGCAAGGCCCTGGGTTCCATGCCCACAATCACACACACTAGGTATTTAATACCACTATTAAATTATAGTATTTAATGCTTCTATTTTTAGTAGTATTACTAAAAATCTATGGTTATGGAGAAATATAACTTTTATTTGTTAATCTCATTTTACTTATCAGTACAAATTTGTTTGTATGGTTGTTTTGTTTGTTTGTGTTTTTGAGACAGGGTCTCACTATGTAGCTCTGGCTGTTTTGGGACTCAGTATGTAGACCAGGCTGGGCTTGAGCTCACAGAGATCTGCCTGGCTCTGCCTCCAGAATGCTGAGATTAAAGTTGTGCAACATCATGTCCAGCTTGGATCTTTATAATACAATCTATTTTTCAGAGTTAAAAAAGGAATTTCTGTAGCTTTAAGGAAGTTCAATAATTAGATAGAAGTGCTTCTTTATTATTTTTCTACTTTAAAAAATTTATAATGAAACCACTTTAATTTATGTAATTTAAAGATAGCTCTCTTAAAAATGATTTCACCATTACACTCATTGTCTAAGAGTTCAACTTCTATATTTCTTTTGCATTGGTTTCCTTTTCTTCCACATATCCTATGTTGTGTTCTGAGTGTGTCATCTATATGGTATGTTGTTGACGAGGAGGGATTGGGAATGGGGCTGGGAAATAGAAACATGACATCGAAGTTTTTGGTTTGAAGTTGGTTGAAATGAGAAATGTCTCCCACAGGTTCATGTATTTGAACACTTGATCCTCATTTGGTGGTACTGTTTTGGGAGATGGTACAGTCTTGCTGGAGGAAGCATGTCACTGGGAGCAGATTTTGAGAGTCTGTATTTATTTTTTGCTTTGGGTTATAATCCAATACTATAGCATTTATCCTGTTTTTCCAAATGCTCACAGCTTTAGCTACTGAGGGCTTCTTAAAGCTAACTGCTAAGTCCATTTATCATGTTTCTATGTTTTCTTTTAGTTTTGTTTTTTTCTCTTTTGGCACATCTTTACTTTCTGATACTACAAGAAGTACCAGCTCTAAAATCAATCATTTCTTCAAAGAGTTCTGGCTTCTTTTGGCGATGTGTAATGGCTCAGTGTAGAGTACATGCCTATCATGTGTAAGACCTTTCATTCAATCCTCAGCTCCATGAAGAGAAAAGAACATAGAACTAAACACAATGTAGGACTGTTCAAGTCTTTTAAAATAATTTATTTGAATTTATTTTATGTGCATTGGTGTGAGGACGTAAGATCCCCTTGAACTGGAGTTACAGACAGTTGTGAGCGGCCATGTGGATGCTAAGAATTGAACCCAGGTCCTCTGGAAGAGCAGCCAGTGCTCTTAACCTCTGAGCTATCTCTCCAGCCTGACTGTACAAGTTTGGTAAGCACATAAACTTTCTTGTATCCTTTGAAGTTTTAGGTCAACTATCTTAGAGTCAAGCAAAGTAAGCCTTAAATTATTTGTGAAGACAAGTTCTGAAATAATTACAATTTTCTTCATAGTAGCTTAAGATTAAAAAGTCCAGAACTCAGAGATTCTTTATGTCCCCCAAACCCAGGTAGAGGCTGGAGAGATGGCTCAATGGGTATAAGCATTAGCAGAAGACTGTAAGACAAGCTCAGTCTTTACATATCACCCACATAAAAAGTCAAATGTGATGGCACACATCTGTAATCCTAGTATTCCTACTGTGATTTGGGAGACTGAACAGGAGGGCAGCCAGAAGCTAACCTGCAGCATAGTGACAGAAAAAACAAGGCAAGAGAAGATGAGAACTGACTTCCCCAAATTTGACATCTTAGCTACACACACACACACACACACACACACACACACACACACACACGCACGCACGCACGCACGCGCACACACACTATACATTTGTATGTGTGTGTATACACATATATATTAATTTAGAAAAAAGGGAAAATTACTTGGCAGAAATATGAGTTCTAAATAAAATAGCTATAATACAGCATCTGAAACTGGAATGAAATATATTTATTGAAGGCTTTGTCTGTTGTATATAATTTCACACTTTAAAATGTTTGTGAAATTAACACCTATAAAGGTGAAATGTTTATTTGAAAGCAATACAGTCAGTAGGTGGCAGGGTTGAGATACCAAATCAGATCTATCTGACTTTCTAAGATTTGAGAATGACATGCAGAAAATTTTTTCTACTTCTATTTTATTGAAGTATAGATGACAAAAATCTACATATTTAACATACAAATGGGCTGTGACTCAGTAGAACACTTGCCTAGCATGAAGCCACTAGATTTAGTCCTTAGCACCGCAAACAAATAGTGCTGTGGATTTCAGACTGGAATGTAAGTCAGTGGTAAACAGCTTGCCTAGCATGTGGAAAGTCTCTGGCTTAGACCCACAATGCCCCTCCACCTCAAACCAGATGTGTTACATGTTTAGACGACCTTTCATGTGTAAGTCACTTCTGCCAGACTTCAAACATGATATATATTTTTATGTATCCTGTGTCTGTTACATAGTAGTTACTTAGCAGGTAACATCTGAAGAAATCTGATACACCTATGTGCTGAAAGTGAGGACCAGTGAGCATAATGTCTTTTCTCCCAATCTATAATTAGACTTGTGTGCTAAATTAGGTAAAGCGTTACAAATAAATGTTCCACTGAATGCTATCTACTAAATTCACCTAGTTTACATTTTAGGGTAATGAAAATGTCACAAAATCTGTTTTAAGTAAGAAATTTTAGTATATAAGTAGATAAGACCTGTAGGAGAAAACAAATTGCAAAAGTTAATCTTTTTTTTTTCTCTCTAGAACTTTCTTAGCATGTAACAAAACATGATTCTGAAACAGTTGCATTGAAGCGGGTAAAGGAAGATAGTACCACTTTGACCTAAATGCCTTCCAACACATCCTATTATAAAGGTATAGTCTTATACAAGCAAATCTGGATGACAGACTTTGAAACCATAGAAAAAGCAACAAACTAATATAATAAAAAATCCATTTTAATGTCTATATTTCTCATCTAACTCATAAACAAAATTTAAATCACTTTTTCCTATGTTTTAAATGTATTTTCTAGTATCACAATCCATTACTTTTTTCTTCTATCAAGTATTTATATAGCTGCTATTATGTGGCAGAACTTCATAGCTAGAACCAAACAAATGCGAAATAGTGCTGCCATAGGGATAACAGTCTTGGGAAGAAAGCACACAACTAATAAATACAACAAATCAATGCCAGATGGTGATAAATACTGGGGGGCGGGGATCACAAAAGATAGAATATTTCCTTATTGAGGAAGTGGTGAAGCTGCACAATGACCTGACTGCAATCATCAAGCTCAGATATATATATATATATATTTGGAAGAGAAAAGAACAAGTGTCAATGCCCCCATGATAGGGCATGTGCTCTGTAAGGAAGCAGAAAACCACAACAAAGCAATGAGGGGTAGAGTCATAGGAGATGTGGTGAAGATTTCTTCTGTAGGGAAGTGACAGTGAAAGATGGAAACAGTTGTGCCTTATAGGTGACTCTGAATTCTCTAGCTCTTACTGAGGGAGTTTTGAAGCCATTACAGAGAAGATAACTATGTTGCTTTGTTTTGTTTCTCAGACTGTTTCTTACTAATATGGACCAGACTAGTCTGGAACTCACTACATAGTCTAGGTATAATTCACAATCTTCCTTACCTCCTGAGTATTGTTTCTATAGCTATGAACCACTATGCAGAGTGAAGAAAATTTAAAATGTCATTCTAGCCTGCTATTTTAAAAAATATGTACATCTCAGAGATGGCTAAGTGAGTAAAGGTACTTGCCACTAAGCTTGATGACCTGAGCTCCAGCCATAGAACTCACATGATGTAAAAAGAGTACTGACTTGTTCAACTGTCCTCTGACCTACTGGCATGTGCTCCTCCCTCTTCCTACAAAATAATAAATAGAGAGGAAACAAAGTTGAGTGGGCAGGAAAGGGGAAGTGGATCTTGGAAAAGGTGGGGAAGGTAGGGAATATGACTAGATTGTACACAATTCTCAAAGAACTGATGAAGAAATGAAAAAACTTTACCTATGTGGAAAGGATAAATATACACTTGAGATGGTAGTGGTGATGTATTAATCATACATTCTCTGTTGCTGTGGCAAATACTTGAAAGGGACAGTATGAAGGAAGGAGATTAAATTTTGTTTATGGTTTAGTAGGTATCAGTGCATGGCTGGTTGGATACATTGCTTTGAGTCTGAGGCAAGGCAGAATATCATGGGAACAGGAACATGTGGTGGAGGTTATTCACCTTATGGTGGTCAGGCAGCAGAGAGACAGGAGGGGCCAGGTAGAAGCTATCCTTAAAAGGTGCACCACCAGTGGCCTATTTCTTCCACTGAGGCCCTACCTTCTAAAGTTTCCAGTAGGTAGAAACCAATCTTTCAACACATGAGCCTGTGGGATCACTTAGTATTCAAACCATAACAAATGGTTTTGTTGTAAAGAGGCAACAAGTACATGGGTGAAGTTACTACTTACCATGGCAAGAGCAGATTATATGGGAAGGAGTGCAAACTGAAAAAAAATCCCAATAAAAATACTGATAAAATACTTTTCTTATGCTAGACAATTTAATACTAAAGTTTACATGAAAAAAAGCAGCCCATTGTCTCCTGGGTAGGTAGGAAGAGTTCACAAACTACTGTAGAATACCATATCAAGGTAGAACTACTTCTAATTTACATTAGCACACACAACATGTCTTCTGAAAGGAGAAAGATAAACTAGAACAGAAAATCCAAAAATAGATGAAATACATATGGAAACCAGGAGAAGTAAATATAACTAAAGGAAATACATATCTAAGGATAATTAAAATGGCTATGGTGAAGAGGGGCTGATTGTTGAATGGTGTTTGGACAATTGGATAGCCATGAAAAAAATCATACTCAGAATTCATGCTGTATATGACAATAATTGTAGGTAAAATCAGCAAAGCTGATGAAGATCAAGTTTGTTAATTTATAAGCAGATTTTGCTTTTGCTTTGGGCACTAGAATCTAGCAATCTCCTCAAGGCCCTTCTTTCTCTCATCTCTGGAGCCTTCTTTAGCAAACAAAAAATCAAATTCTCCTCCTTTAAAAAATGTATGTACTCACTGTTCCTGCAGCTTATTTGATGTCCCTATAGCACATTGTATGCCACTTATTTAGCATATAGTATTATTTTCTTGGTGCATAAGGCATGGATCTTCCCACAAGAGCTACCTCTGGTGTTGGAATTCCCAACTGTAGAGCAGACCTGTACAATTAACATCTGTGCTTTTGCTTTCCCAACCCTGCTCTCTTAATAGCTTGCAGTCAGAGTAAAGGAAAGGAAAGCAGTCTTGTAAAATGTGGAAGAAGAGACCAAAAGCATAGAGAACTAAAGAAATTTTCTCTGGTACGATACTTGGAACCAGGAATCTCAAGCATGCAAGGGAAGCATCCTACCACTGAGCTATACCCCTAGCACAGGAGAAATACAATATTGAAATACTCACAGTGTCCCTTACTTTCCTCCATCCTCTCTCTCTCATTAGGCACAGAAAGATAAAGACAGCATCACTTTCTGGATCAAAGCCTTGTGTGAACTGCATGTCTTGCCACTATAATAATTTCTAGCTAAGCAGAGCACTGTAGAAATATGGCCCTCAAAGACAGACAAATGCAGAAGGAAGTAAATTTAGTTCTCTCCTATATACAACACTATTCAATAGATGTTACATGGAGATTACTTCAGTAAATTAGCTTTTAGTTGAAAGCAGTACATGTACTTTGGAAATATAGAGTTCAAAAATACATCAAAAGGTAGGCAATTCTGTGAACATGTATAAAGGTGCCAGCATACTTACAGTTTTTTCATGGTTTTCAAAAGCCTCTCTGGCTTCTTCATATGTGCAGACTTCTTCTTTGCACTCACGCTCAATGTTGCCCTGTCTTATTTCTTCAAAAAGCCCATTGGCTCTTGGGTAGCGTTTTAATACAGAGTTGGCTTTTTCTCCCGTGAGGAAAACTAAAAAGAGATACAATAATAAGCATAAAAATGCAATAAGAAACTCATGTGGGAAGTCGATATATAAGAAGAAAATTGCCAGATGTTCCTCAGAAAACACAGACATTATAAACATCTTTTAGTAAACCAGGAGTGAAATAATGTTTGACTTCAAACCAAAGTATTTGATAGCTTCTTCATGAAAGAATATGTGCTTTTAGTCACTGTGGCCCTGGGAAGGAACAGTGACATAATTAACCATGTTATATTCAGACTTTAGCACATTCTTGACCACCATGGTTGTTTAAAAATAGTAATAAGGATAGCACTACTTATATTCATTACTGTAAGTGGATACCCCAAGGCATTCTGCAACCAAACCAAAAACCAGTCTCTGCCTACCTAAAAATAAATACAAATCCAACTGACCCAGTAATATAAACCTAGAGAACTATTACTTAAAAAACGACTTAACATGGTACAAGTCTCATTATAGATCTTTCAAGTTTGTAAAAGAAAAAGGATATATTCCAAAGAACTTTCTGAAATCAATGAAATATAAAAGATAAATTTATCTATACCATAGTCCAAAAAAACAGTAATAATAATTTCATTCTAAATATAGTGTAGCTATACTTCAAGGCATTCAATCTCATTTCATCATCATTAAAGAAAATTATTTTCCATGAATTATAAAGGTATATCTTAAAAAATATTTAAAATGCACTTGTGAAACCCAGTGGAATAAATGAGTCACGGCAAGTGCAATACCACTCTGGGCTATACAGTGAGGGCAGAGCTTGAAAGACAAACAGTTGGTTGAGAATACAGTTCAATGGTAGTACACTTGCCTAGTGTGTCTATGGCTCTGGATTCAATCCCCAGCATTGGAATGAATGAATGAATGAATGACTCAATTTGAAAAAGCAAACACAAATTAGACCATAGCCATGTTTACCCTTATGGGGGATGCATTTACTTTTATATACAAGAACATTAAGTTCTACTTTCTGTTTTTCTGAAAGTGTCTTATTTGCCTTGTATATAAATACCATCATAATTTCTGTTAATGTAAAAATGTTAGACACTTTCTATTTTATAGACTTCTAACATGGCAAAAAGCATACTACAAGGGTTGAAAAGATGGTTCAGTGGTTAAGAGTACTTGATGCTCTTGTAGAGGATTCAAGTTCGGTCTCCAGCACCCACGTAATACCCCACAACTATCTGTAAGTCCAGTCCCAGAGGCTCCCACCTCCAACACCCTCTTCTGGTCTCTATGGACAACTGTGCACGTGCGTATATCCATGCACACATTTTTTATTATTTTTTTTATTATTGTTGAATTTTATTTTCTTCATTTTGCACTAGGTCTTCATGATCTGGTTTATATTTTACATACATGATTCATTTCAATTCACATGCTAAATTTTAATTGACAAAACTTGATCAGTATTTGAATTTCATAAAATGTAGTCTTCAAAGTATAGTCGCATAGCGAGGCTGAAAAGTTTTCCAAAACTGAACCTAGTCATAAAATAATCTTCAACAGGTGCAGTCATATTGACAAAATGGATTATCTTTTTCAAGATAATTGATTCCTTGAAGCAAACATGGCAATTTTAAAATCACATCACTTCAAGCTAAATGAACTTACCTACTCTCCCTTCCCTCTCCCCTCTCCCTGCCTTTCCTCCTGGTCACAATACTTTTTTTTTTTTTAACATTTATTTTTTATTTTTTTTTTTTTTTTTTTTTTTTTTTTGGTTTTTCGAGACAGGGTTTCTCTGTGTAGCTTTGCGCCTTTCCTGGAACTCACTTGGTAGCCCAGGCTGGCCTTGAACTCACAGAGATCTGCCTGGCTCTGCCTCCCGAGTGCTGGGATTAAAGGCGTGCGCCACCACCGCCTGGCAATACATTTTTTTTTCTTCTTCTTCTTCTTCTTTTTTTTTTTTTAAAGATTTATTTATTATGTATATAGTGTCCTGCCAGCAAGCCAGAAGAGGGCACCAGATTTCATTACAGATGGCTGTGAGCCACCATGTGGTTGCTGGGAATTGAACTCAGGACCTTTGGAAGAGGAGTCAGTGCTCTTAACCTCTGAGCTGTCCCTCCAGCCCCGCGGCAATACATTTTTAAAAGCTGTACTTGTAATGAACTCCAGGCAATCCTCCAGTTACCACAGTTTGAGAATCACCACCATAATATCAGTCCCTCAGAAGACAAGTTCTGAATGTTTATGGAAAACTTGGATTACTGCGTGACTTTTAAGGTCTTTAAAATCTATTTAATATATACTTTATAATTCTCTTGAAAATGAATGTGTCTGGTATTGGTTTGACTATGGTATTCTTTTTCAAGATACATTTCATTGAATTTCAACATTTTAGCCACTGGTCTTATTCATATCTTCTAAAATAACAGACGTCTCCCCCAATTAATATAAGACAGTAACTGACTTTTACTGAAACATCTTTTTTCCAAGACATTTTTTTCCTTCTTCATCTGTTTGCCATGTAAGTGAATATGATTTTCTGGATCAACCTTCTCTCATAAACCAATGTCCTGTGCTGAATGTACTAAGTAAGAATCAGAATTTGATCAGAATTTTCAGCATCCTTATTTTTAAACACAATACATATGCTAATTCATTTTAAAATATCACCAAATTTTAGATCAGTTTTCCTAAGCATAAATCAAATAATCAAGAATAAGAGATTTTGAACTTTCAACAGGAAAAAAAGCAAAATATCATGAAGAGGAAATTATCTTCTCATATGTTAGCTAAATGGAAAATGAGCATTAAGGAAAGTAGCTAACTCATAAAAGTAGAAAGCAAAGTAACTGAAAGGTGATATATCAGGACACAAACTTCAAATCCCAGACTAATCAAATTACCAGGAGCATTCCACATAAACATCTCTTACGTATTTCCTCTACCAAGAAGCAAGGTAATATAATACTACAAACTCTAGATGTTGGCAAGTAATCTTTATCTCCTTGCCAAATCTACTTAATTAGAAGATACTACATGAAGTAAAAATTTGACCAATTGCAAAAAAGAATAGTATTATAGATAAGTTTTATCTGCCATGTATCAGGGAAGAAGAAATGAGAACAGAGCATCTGACAGAATTTTAAAAAGTAGTTTAGAATTCTAATAGACTCTGCATAATGAAAAAAGAATTAGGGGGCTTTTGAGATAGTTTATCAGGTGCTTGCCAGCAAGCCTATCAACCTGATACTGATCCCTGGAATCCACAGTGGGAGGTGACAACCTTCAAATCTACACTCCATGGACCAAATATGCACACATGCATGCACATGCACACACACACAAATAATTTTAGTTGTTTTTTAATAGAGTAGAATATGGCAACTATGACTTATAGGATGAAGTCACATTATCTCTTTTTTGTATTGTTTTTCTTATTGAAAATAATTTTTTTCATATGGTTTCCCATCTCTCAATGCCTCCCAGATCCTCCCTAGACACCCAATTTTATGTTTTCTTTCTTTTAGAAAACAGCTAGGCAAATAAACAACAAAAAACAATAAAAAAAAAAGAAAAAGCACAAGAAACACATCCACTCCAGCAAATACCATGAAAACACAAAATTGGAAACCATATTAATATACAAGCAAAAGACCAGTAGGACAATAAATGCCCAAACAAAATGAGATAAAAAGTCTACAAAAATACCATTGAGTTCATTTGTGTTGGCCACCTACTGCTGGCCATGGGGCCTACTCATAAGTGTGGTTACTATGCCCAATGAGACTCCATTAGAGAAAACTAATGTAAAATACAGATATCTTCTGGGTTAGGGATGTCCACTTTCCTCTCTCAATGCTGGGACTCTGTCTGGCTTGAACCTGTACAGGCCAAACATTGGGCAGTGTCCAGGCTGCAAGGCTTACCTTGGGACTTTTCCTGACTAGATGGACTTGCATTAGGAATTTCAAATTCAAACCTAGAAGCTAACTGTATAGCATGGTGTTAATTCTCAGCATATGTAAGGCTCTGTGGTCATTCTTCAGTTTAAAAATAAATTAAGATCACCTACACCACTCCTGGGCCCTGGCCGCAACCCTGGAAGAATTCCACTGCTCAGGTGCAGGCCACACCAGTCAGAAGAACAGGTGAGTGATCCACCTGCCAGCTGAACTGCCCCACTCCCTAGATTTTGTTCCCCAAGACCCATTCTACCACCTGCTCCTCCAATCTCATTGTCAGCCTCAAGACCAGGCCCTACCCATGAGGAACTCCTGCTGCTCAAGTGGAGATCACACTAGTCACAAGGACAGATGTAGGCCACCTCCAGTCAGTAGAACACAGACCCTTTGCTGCACCAAAGGCCAAGCTAACCTCCAGAAGGCCAGATCTCAAATTGGACAGAGATTTCCTACTAGATCAGAGGTCATACCGACCCCCAGAAATTCAGACAACAAAGACTAGAAGACCAAAGGGAAACAGAAAACAAGGAACAAAACACCTACCCAACAAAGACAAACTCAGAAATCAGGACCTAGACCAAATCATCCCAAACCAAAATGCCTAAATGCCAGTGTAAGGACACAATCAATAACAGCCAGGGCAATAGCCCTATTGCCACCAGAGTCCAGCTATCCTAGAACATCAAGACATGAATACTTTAATGCAGATGCAGCACAAGAAAATGACCTGAAAAATTTTTATGAAGATGATAGATGTCCTTAAAGAGGAAGTAAAAAACTCCCTTAAGAAATCAAGAAAAAGATGAGCAAAAAATTGGAGGAAATCAATATGCCAAGAAAGCCAAGGAAAAACAAACATGTCAAAGAAACTATTCAAGACCTAAAAACAGAAACAGAAGCAATAAAGCACAAACTGAGGGAATTTTGGAAATGGAAAATCAGGGTAAACGAACAGGAACTACAGATGCAAGCATCACTAACAGAATACAAGAGATAGAAGAGAGAATCTTAGGTGCTGGAGATAACAGTAGAAATAGATTTATCTGTCAAATAAAATGCTAAATCTAAAAAAAAATCTTAACATATAACATCCAGGAAATCTGGTACACTATGAAAAGACCAAACCTAAGAATAATAAGAATAGAAGGAGGATGGAGGCAGAGGCAGGCGGATCTCTGTGAGTTCGAGGCCAGCCTGGGCTACCAAGTGAGCTCCAGGAAAGGCGCAAAGCTACACAGAGAAACCCTGTCTCGAAAAACCAAAAAAAAAAAAAAAAAAAAAAAGAATAGAAGGAGGAGAAGAATACCAACTCAAAAACCAAGAAAACATATTTAAGAAAATCATTGAAACTTTCCCTAACCTAAAGAAGGACATGCCTATGAAGGTACAAGAAGTTTACAGAACACCAAATAGATTGTATCAGAAAAGAAAGTCCCCACGCCACATAATAATCAAAACATTAAACACACAGAACAAATAAAGAATATTAAAAGCTACAAGGGAAAAGGGGTAAGTAACAAATAAAGGCAGATCTATTAGAATTACACCCAAATTCTCAATGGAAACTCTAAAATCCAGAAGGGCATGGACTGATGTCTTGCAGACTCTGAGAGATCACTAACACCAGGCCAGACTACTATACTCAGTAAAACTTTCAATCACTATAGATGGAGCAAACAAGATATTCCATGATAAAGTTAAATTTAAACAAAAGTTATCTACAGTTCCAGCAATACAGATAGTACTAGAAGGATATAACACCCTGCACCTTATCAGATCACCATGCATTAAAGCTGGATTTAATGGAAAACAGAAAGCCTATAAATCCATAGAAACTGAACAACTCTCTACTGAATTATCACTGGGTCAAGGAAGAAACAAAGAAATTAAAGACTTTCTAGATTTCAATGAAAATGAATGCATAACATCCAAATTTTGGGACACAATGAAAGCCATGCTCAGAGGAAAGTTCATAGCACTAAGTGCCTTCATAAAGAATTTGGAGTGAACTCATCCTAGCGACTTAAAGCCCTAGAACAAAAAGAAGCAGACACACCCAAGAGGAGTAGATGGCAGGAAATAATCAAACTGAGGGCTGAAATGAATAAAATAGAAACAAAGAGAACAATACAAAGAATCAAGGAAACAAAGAGTTGGTTCACTGAGAAAAATCAACAAGATAGACTAACCCTTATCTAAATGAACTAAAAGGCAGAAAGCGAATATCCAAATTAACAAAATTAGAAACGAAAAAGGGGACATAAAACAGACACTGAGGAAATCCAAAGAATCATAATGTCATACTTAAAAAAACCAGTACTCCATAGAACTAGAAAATCTAAAGAAAAGGACAAAGTGGATAGATACCACTTACCAAAGTTAAATCAGGATCAGATAAATAATTTAAATAGGCCTATAACACCTAAGAAATAGCAGTCATTAAAAAAGTCTCACAATCAAAAAAAGCCCAGGCCCAGAAGGTTTTAGTGCAGAGTTTTAGCAGACATTCAAAGAAGAGTTAATATCAATACTCCTTTAATTATTCCACAAAATAGAAACAGAATGAACACTGACAAATTCTTTTTATGAGGCTACAGTCACTCTGATACCCAAAGTACACAAAGATTCAACAAAGAAACAGAATTATAGACCAATTTCCC
Source organism: Peromyscus melanophrys (assembly GCA_902168415.1). Lineage (NCBI taxonomy): Eukaryota > Metazoa > Chordata > Mammalia > Rodentia > Cricetidae > Peromyscus > Peromyscus melanophrys. Next base: position 5,937 of record CABHPR010129769.1, on the reverse strand, counting down.
TTAAGAATACTAATGCAAAAATACTCAATAATATACTGGCAAACCAAACCCATCAAAAAATCATCCACCATGATCAAGTAGACTTCATCTCAGAGATGCAGTAATGGTTCAACATGCAAAATTTTGTCAATGTAATCCGCTATATAAACAAACTGAAAGAGAAAAAACAACATGATCATCTCATTGGATGCTGAAAAAGCCTTTGACAAAATCCAAGTCTTAGAAAGATCAGGGATACAAGGGACATATCTAAATATAATAAAAGAAATATACAGCAAGCCAACAGCCAACATCAAATTAAATGGAGAGAAACTCAAAGCAATTCCACTAAAATCAGGAACGAGGCAAGGCTGTCTATTCTCTCCACATCAATTCAATATAGCACTTGATTTTTCAGGTAGAGCAATAAGACAACTAAAGGAAATCAAAGGGATAGAAACTGGAAAGGAAGAAGTCAAAGTATTGTTATTTGAAGATGATATGATAGTATACATAAGCACCCCCAGAATTCTACCAGGTAACTCTTACAGCTGACAAGCACCTTCAGCAAAGTGTCTGGATACAAAATTAACTCAAAAAAGTCAGTATCCCTCCTATATACAAATGATAAAGGGGCAGAGAAAAAAATCAGAGAAACAACACCCTTCACAATAGCCACAAATAATATAAAATATCTTGGTGTAATTATAACTAAACAAGTGAAAGACCTGTATGACAAGAACTTGAAGTCTTTGAAGAAAGACATTGGAGAAGATAACAAATGATGGAAAGATCTCCCATGCTCATGGACCAGTAGGATTAACATAGTAAAAACGGCCATTTTCCCAAAAGCAATCTACAGATTAAATGCAATCCCCATCAAAATTCCAACACAATTCTTCACAGATCTTGAAAGAACAATACTCAACTTCATATGAAAACACAAAAAACCTAGTATAGCTAAAACAATCCTGTACAAAAAAAAAAAGAAACCAAACAAACATAAACTTTTGGAGGTATCACCATTCCTGATTTCAAGCTGAACTACATAGCTAGCTATAGTAATAAAAACTGCATGGTATTGGCCTAAAAACAGACAGGTTGATCAATAAAACAGAATTAAAGAACCAGACATAAATCCACACACCTATGGACACTTGATTTTTGACAAAGAAAGCAAAATTATACAATGGAAAAAGGAAAGCCTCTTCAGCAAATGGTGCTGGCATAACTGGATGCTGGCATGTAGATGAATGTAAATATATCTATATTTATCACCCTGCACATATCTCAATTCCAAGTCAACCAAAGTCCTCAACATAAAACCAGATACACTGAACAAGACAGAGGAGAAAGTGGGGAATAGCCTTGAACATATTGGCACAGGAGACAACTTCCTGAACAGAATAGCATAGGCACTAAGATCACCAATTAATAAATGAGACCTCATGAAACTGAAAAGCTTTTGTAAGGCAAAAGACATGGTCAAAAGGACAAAACATCAGCCTACAGAATGGGAAAGGATCTTCACCAACCCCACATGTGACACAGGGCTGATCTCCAAAATATATAAAGAACTCAAGAAACTAGACATCAACAAATCAAATAATTCAATTAAAAAATGTGGTACAGATCTAAATAGAGAATTCTCAACAGAAGAATCTCAAATGGCCAAGAGAAACTTAAAGAAATGTTCAACATCCTTAGTCATCAGCAGAATGCAAATTAAAATGACTCTGAGATTCCATCTTACACGTGTCAGAATGGCTAGGATCAAAAACAGAAGTGTCAGCTCCTGCTGGAGAGGATGTGGAGCAAGGGCAGCACTCCTCCATTGCTGGTGGGAGTGAAAACTTGAATAGACATTTTGGAAATCAGTATGGCGGTTTGTCAGTAAATTGGGAATTGATCTACCTCAAGACCCAGCTATGCGATTTCTGGGCATATACCCAAAGGATGCTCAATCATACCACAAGGACACTTGCTCAAGTATGTTCATAGCAGCTTCATTACTAACAGCTAGAAACTGGAAACTGTCCCTCAACTGAAGAATGGGTTAAGAAAATGTGGTACATTTACACAAACAATGACATCATGTAATTTGCAGGAAAATGGATGGAACTAGGAAAGACCATCCTTAGTGAGGTAACCCAGACCCATAAGATAAACGTAGTATGTAGTCACTCAAAAGTGGATATCAGCCACAAAGTAAAGGATAACCATGTTACACTCCCATACCCAGAGAAAGTAACATGGAGGGCTCAAGGGGAGATGTATGAATCTCACTTTAATGGGGAAATAGAATAGACATCACTGGTGCAGGGGAGGGGTCTAGATGGGGGAATGGGGATGGGAACAGGAGGGATCAGGTAGAAGGATCAGGTGGGGGAAGGATGGAGGAAGAGAGTACTGGAAGAGACAACTGGGGTTGGGGCATCTCTGGGATGAGCTAGAAGAAATCTAGTGCAATGGAAACTCCCAGGAATCTATGAGGGTGACCCTAGCTAAGACTATTAGTAATGGGAGATATGGAACTTGAACTGGCCATCTCTAACCAGGCAAGGCTTTCAGTGCAGGGATTGGAATATCAACCCAGCCACAAAACATTTGACCTACAACTTGTCCTGCGCACAAGAGGTGCTGGGGTGAAGGTGGCAATGAACTTGTGGGAGTGGCCAACCAATGACTGGTCCAACCTGAGACCCATACCATGAGAGAGAGCCCACCCCTGACACTGCCTGGAGGGACAGGACCCAGAGGTGGGATAGCCCAGAGTCCTAGGATAGTACCAAACACAATTGTCAAAAAAAAAAAGAAAGTCAATGAAATGATTCTAATGATACTCTTTGCATCATTAAAACAAATGTTCCACAGCATAAACAAAGGTAAAATAATATTCTCCAACATAAAGCTTCTTGCTGTGCCTTGAGTTACAGACAGTCATGCATCTCCACATGGGTATTGGGAATCTCCAGGCCTCTGGAAGAGAGTAGCAAGCCCTCTTAACTGCTGAACTCTTTCTCCCACCCCATTATTGTGGCTTTGATAAGAAGGATGAAGGTTAGTCCTCTGCACAATCCACTCTATCACTCAGTCATAGAGTATTTTCACCTAGTATTTCCTCGGCCACTTTAGTTCATAGCCTTGCCTGAGAATAAGATAGGCACTATGGTTTGTATGCTGCTTGCCTGTCAAAAGGTTTGTGTGTTAAAGGCTTGGGTCTCATTCGGATAGAAGGAAGTGGTAGACCTTTGAGTGGTGAAGAATAGCAAGAAATCCTTAGGTCACTGGAAGAGTATCCTAAGAAGGGCTTGTGGAAACCCATTATCTTCGTGGCTCCCCATTTGAAAATATGATTTCTGTTTCTGTTATAGGGTGTTATAGCAATGCACCCCGAAGTGACTCAGCTAATAGAAGTTTTAAACTGTGGGCTAACCAAAACTATTTTCTTTATAAAGTTACTATACCTTAATCATTTCATTACAGTAACACAAACAGGCAATAGTCAAGGGTATGGAAATTGAAATGTCAGGATCATTATTACTGTGCTATGGATAAGCATGGGAAAATGAAATTCTAGGTAGAATGGTGTAATGCTAGCATTGTTGTAAATTACTATCAGCCTGGTTGGACAACCTATGCATCAGGAACTGTACTGTTCATTTTAGTGACATTGGAACTATTCTGACTACCAGAAAGATTGGTTTGCATGCTCTGTTAATTTTCTTTTTGCTATCTTCTTTTATTTAAAAGAAAAACAGTTTTGTTACATGTAGCCCAGGCTAGGCTCAAACTTGGGGTCTTTCTGCCTCAACCTCCCAAGTGCTGGAATTACAGGCAAATGATCTGTTTTGCTATAAGACTCTCACCAGCACAACAAGAAAATCCAGATTAACAGAGAAAGGCAACTTTCTACAAATGAACTGTTGAAAAGCAGAAGGTCTACCCCTATAGACTTAGTGTGTAACTCTAGACTTCATGGGTTTCCTATGGGAATATTGTTGAAATGGAAAGAAAAAAAGAATTCATTTTTTTCATTATGGGAAGCTTATAGTTGTTTGAGTAACAAATATGATCTAACTAATATCTCAAAGTTGTTAAGTGGCGAACATGGTAGAAAATAAGACAAAGTGTCCCATCAAACAGCTCTGTGAAAAAAGAGAAATCCTAAGCATTGGTTCTTCAGTAAATTTAGAAGAATAGTATCAATCTCAAAATTACTCATGAGATACTATACATAGATGAAGGTTTGCTAAGTTCAAGGCTTGGCAAATACTGGATGGCCAATAAGTAGTAATTTGACTTATGGCAGTTATTCCATGTAAATAAAACAACAGATTTACTCAACTGATAATAAAATTTACAGTGGAAATATGGAATAAACACAGATAGGGCTGGATTACACTAAGTCTGTCTTAATTCCTTTGAATTATCCATTGTTATATGCTTGCTACAATATGCTGTGATGAATCATAAATATTTGGTGAGATAATCAGGATCAAAAATTTCAGAAATTATTCTGAATATAATTGAGGACTAGTTTTGTAAATGCCATGTGTTTGTAACAAAATCATGAAGAAATATCCTTTACCATAATTTATATGCTGATTTTTAATTTTATTTTTGTTAGCTGTTTGTTGATAGGCTCATCTTTGGAATTTTAACAACAGGCCACAAAAGTAGCTGTTATGAAAGGAAAAATAAATATGCAACAGGTATATAGGCTTTGAGAATCATGCATAGTTACAAGAAAAATAATACTGGATTAATTATATTTTTTTGAATTTAGGTGGATAATCCAGATGTGTATTCAAATATTTTATATACTAATTTTGTGCATAATAGTAATATTTCACTTATTCAGAAGTAGTCAAATAAATCCAATCTCACATGCAAATGTGTACATTTTATGCTTACCTTACAGTGAAGCCCCATTCCTTTAGACAAATCAACAGTTCCTTTATTCTGTCCATATCCTCAAGACAGACTATGAGACTTGAAAGACACATTGAACATTAACACTGAAAAGCACAGCAGGAAGACGTAAACTGAACTAGATCAATATGCTGACAGGAACAAGAAGGGAAAGCCAATTAATGTAAATGCAGGGTAAAAGAAAATAAAAGAAAGCCCTTCAAGGGTTAATTAGAGAAGCATCTAACTTCTCTCACACTGACATGTCTCAAAGCAGTAGCCATCACTATTTTTATCATGGTGAATGAGTCACCAATAAAGGAACATATCATGTTCAGGATAATGTTCATAAAGACAGTACATTTATACGATCTAATTTAGAACCGTTTGCACAGAAAATCAAGTGCATGGCTTTGTGCATGGTAGGCCAGTGCCCTGCCTCTGAGCTATACACCCAACTTAAAAGTAAGTGTTTTTTAGAAATTTTAATTTATTTTTTTTTAATTTTTGTTGTATTACCGGGCCTTGAACTTGATGCTGTACTACATGCTAGGAAGGTTCTCTACTACTGAGCTTCACTTTCAGCCCAGGTTTTCAAGCAATCAATCTATGCTAGTTATGCAAATGAAGTTTGTTCCCAGATAATGAGTAAATGTTGGTATATCAGACACTAAATCTATAAGGAGTCCACAAACTAATAAAGAAAAAGCTCATTATTTTTTTTCTGGACTAAATCTCTGACGTCTTGTTTAGTTGTGAATCTCTTATGCAAGGCTGAACAACACACAAAGCTATCAGCTTATTCAGGTTTCCTGATGGTCACATGAAGCTGCCTTTAGTGACGCATTGTTCAAATCTAAGAACTCCATTCTCACTAACCTTCTTGTGAGGCAAGTGAAAGTGAAGAATGAGAACAGTGCTGTGGTGAGAAATGCTCTGCATTTGTAGATAAGACATAGGCATTCCTGTTCCTGCTTTGTTCTAATCTGACTGCATAATTCTAATGTCTGTTACTTAGTTTATCAGAGTTAGCTTCTTAATTAT
>CABHPR010129768.1:35829-52876 GCA_902168415.1 Peromyscus melanophrys | reverse complement strand
ACGTGCATCCTGCAGCAGTGCAGGGCACGCTCAGAGTCAGGAGTGTGTGCACATGTGCATCCTTGACCTCTGCCTCACTCAGTATAGAGCTACCAGACTGCCCTGATAGCCCCACCTAATGTCAATGATCTCAGAAGGCCCCACCTCCTGCACTATATTCAGATCAAGCCCCAGCCCTTAATATCTAGCGATGGTTATCAAATCTCCACAGCTGGACACATTTCCAAACTGCAGAGGGAGCAGACCTAATGCATGACGGTGAAAGACACAAGCCCCAGTGCAGAGATGACATCCACACACACACCTGCCTGGAGACTACTCAGCATCAGGAGTTGGGGGCACAGGGGTAAACTGAGGGCAGGGCATCAGACACCACATGCAGCACACTGCGGGACCACATTTAAGCAATGCTCAAAGCACAAGCAGACAAAGGCAGCCCTAAAGCCGAGGCAGAGACGGAGGCGATGCCGGGGGAGAGACAAGGCAATGCTGAGGGTGATCTTAATTGTGCAGCACCAAGTCTGTGTTGTGATAGAATCTCAATCCCAATTGGTTTTTATTAAAATCATTTTGCTTCAAGCCACAAAGGAACGCAAGAACAAAAGACGGAAGATCAGTAATGGAAGACACGCTTTGGTTCTGCTCAGGTGCCGGGGATGGGTAGGGCTTCGCTCAGTGAGGCTGCCCGTCTGCCAGTATTTTTTCCTTTTCCTGTTATTCGACGATAGAAAAATTCATTTATTCCTCTGGAGTGTTATGAATATGCAGCATACACACACACAACAGGTGTAGGGTGGGGTGGGGGCACTATCTACGATTCTCATCAGTCCATGCCCAGAAACAGTGACGTTCCTAATCCAGATCAAGATGTCCTAGGCGCTTGCAACACCCTGGAATTGGGGGGCAGCATGGGCTCTCAGCTGCTCCCCCTTCCAGAGTTTTAGACCACCTTATTAAAATGAAAAGCAATAGACTATTTTTCTCTTTTTCCTGTAAGGTTGCATATCCAGTAGCTTCCTGTGGTGTGGAGCGTTTGGTTACACCTCTTTTTCTTCTTGAATCTGTTCTTCTGCCTTTAGGTCTTCTGAGATCAGCTCAGGGCTCCAGCAGAACCCACTCCACTCAGGAGCGTTGCCCTGATTGAGAGCATGGGAGAAGGTACCGCCTGGCAGATGCCAGCGGTTTATTTCCTTACCCCTGGCGCTCCCCATCTTCCCATGCAGGTTCCCCTTACCTGAGCAGGCTAGTTAGCCAGTGCGAGCACTGTTGGGCGTGGGATGGGGAACATCACTCACTTCCACTTTCATATATGGTTCTCAGGGTGCAGAAGGGAACTACTTGATCACAAGAGTGATCATGTTGTGAAGTGTGGCTGATCTCCTCCAAGCCTACAGACAGCACGGAGTTAGCCAGGGCTTCCAGAGAGGCAACAGAAAACGGAGAGTGTACCAGCAGCCTAACTACCACTCAATTAAGTCACCACAAGAGACGGCTCAGCAGTTAGAAGTGTTTGCTGCTCTTCCAAGGGACCTGAATTCAGTTTCTGCCACTTCCATTAGGTGGTTCACAGCTGCCTAGAACTCCAACTCAAGGGGATCCAATGCCCTCGAGTGGCCTCTGCAGCTACCTTCATGTACATGGATACACTTATACAGCTGCACACACTTACACACAAATAAAAATAAAAAGTGTAAAAACGTTCTTGTGTGTGTGGGACCAGCATGGTGTGATGGGCTCTCAGGTTACTATTCTTGTCTTGCTGCAAGCCTGGCTTAGGCTCGATCAATAGCTCTGTCCCTGGATGTGGATAATTCTCCCTTGAAGAGGGGCAGGCCCGGCCCGGGGAGAGTTTACACCCGCCATCCCTGCAGAGCAGGTGCCATGCTTGGACTTCCTCTGTCCTGCCGAAGGGCCCTTGCTGTTTCTCTCAGAAAGCTTTGCTTAGCCTGTGAGGGCTGGCGGTCCACCAGCTTCTGCAGGAAACAGATCTGCACTGGATGTTCAAGACACTGAGATTTTCCTGTCATGCCTTAAAATGGGTTTTTAAAGAAACTTAGATTTATTTGATAAGCAAATGTCTAATTTTACAGAGTCAAAGTGATTGATGTTTTCTTTGTGACATTTTCCTTATTGCTTTTCTGCGTAGGAGGCCCCTTATGGGTTTTCTTTTTTTCTTATTTTCCTATTTCATCTAGAATTTACTTTTGTCTACAGCGTGATGTGAAGACACAAGGAACTAGCCAATTTTACAGCACTCCGTGCCGATAATTTACCCATTCTCCATTGAGTTAGTTTTTAAAACACCATCCTCTAGACCACGTGTTACGTTCAGGAGACACAATACCCGGGGCAGTTGGAGTAAACACATGAATGACCAGCAGTGGTGCAGACAGAAGGCACAGCCCCTAGTGGCAGACACGGACTGTCTGAGTTTAGTCCAGCTGGGACCCTCCCAGTGGGTGAGAGCTCCCTGCACGGAAGCACACTGCTGGTAAAATTCTTACATGTCTGGAACAGAGATTCTTAAAAACCACATTGTCTCCCTCACTGGATGGTAGTCACGTCAGGGCTCCACCAGGTGTGAGCTGCCTCCCAGATCTACTTGGTGTGTGGGCCGTGAATGCCCTGATTGCTGGAAGCTGTGCTGCTTGTCATTCCCATCACCGCCAGCACCTCTGGTTCCTGTGCTCTGTCAACAGGGTCACCGTGCATCCCAGGCCACTCAATGTGTGCGTGCGTCCTTCCTTTCCACTGTTCAATTTGTCTCTGTCCCACAGAGGAAATCATTCTAGCATCATTGTCAGGAACAAACACACACCTAAACCAAACCATCTCAGGATAAGTAAGACAGCTGGTGCACAATTCAAACCCCACAGATAAGCCAAGTCGGGTTTTGTCGCTGAAGGAATCAGGGCATCTAGAGCAACAAACCCAAGCATGACATGTGAGATGAAGATTAAATGCCACCTAACACATGATTTATTTATTTTATTAGATACCACACAAGCAGATTGACTAAGAAAAAGTCTGAAGAGGAAAGTCAGAGATATATAGAGAATAGTTGCATTAAGAAGTCATCTTCCAGAACATCTAAGCTGTGTGTGTGTTCATCTATCTTTCTGTCTGTCTATCATCTATCTATGTATCTATCTATGTATCTATCTATGTATCTATCTATCTATCTATCTATCTATCTACCTATCTATCTAATGCATGTTTATGTTATATATGTAGACATATTACATATATTCATGGGTATCAATTACCAAGTGCTATAGCTATCCATGGAATTTAAGAAAAAATATTTTTGTCTCTCAAGAGGGTGGGATTACATATAGACAATTTGGTGATTGGCCAGCAGCTTGAAGTATAACTCCTGCTGGGTCATGTTGTCACGGCATCCAGTTAGTTACTGATGATTTTTCATAGGGGAATAAGGTTGTATTAGATATTTTGAGAAACAAAAAAGTAGAAATGAAGGCAAACACATACACGAGAACACACATACATACACGCACTCACACATACACATGCACACACACACACCCCTCCTTAGTCAGATAGAGGAGATTTACTCTGGTCTGTATATTTACATCCCTTGTAAGAAACCTAGCCACCAGACAATGAGACATGTGGTCAGTCGGTGTGTCTCTGGGGATCAGGACTGAGGGTGGGGTCCTCATGAATGAGAGGCCTGAGTGAGCCTCCATGCTTTCTCCCTTGGGATGATGCAGAGAGAAGGCGCCATGTGTGAAGCAGAAAGCTGCCCTCCCCAGGTGGAATCTGACCACACCTTGAACTTCCAGCCTCTAAACTGAGAAACATGTTTTGTTCATGAACCCCTTGGTCCACATTATTTCTGCACAGCAGCCTTGGAGGAGAAGCACCAGTGAGCCCAGGAGAGATGCCGTGGAACGCCGGCACCCAGACTCGGTCCTCACAACACTGCTCTTTTTTTTTTTTTAAATTATTAATTATAAAAGCTGAGCCAATAGCATAGGCTTGTATTAACTAGCTCTTACAACTTTAACCTGTTTTTATCAATCCACATGTTGCCACATGACTCATGACATTTACCTGTCCTCCTGCATGTCTTGGTCCCTCTCCATCTGACTGGTGACTCCGCCTTTCTTCTTCCCAGAGTTATCCCTGTCTGGCTTTCCTGCCTATACCTCCTCCTGCCTAGCTATTGGCCATTTAGCTCTTTATTCAAGTGATGAGAGCAACACATCTTCACAGACAACACTGCTCTTACCGGAGGGGTCTGAGCTCCTCTCCAGCCACAGCTGCGTCTGCCGTGTGTGTGGACCCTCCTCAGTGCGCACTCCAGGCCCCACTGAGTGTGGGTTTCAGTGCGGGATCAGATACCAGTGGCTCATCCTTCAAGCACACCCATGACCATCTCTGTTCTTCCCAGACAGGGATCATCTCCCTCTACGACTGTGTTTTTAAGAGGAGACTAGATTATAACCAGCAGTTACATCGAGATGACAGAGAACACGCCAAAAGCCTGGGGCTTCATGTTAATGATGAGGTAAGATATATTAATGATGTTAATAGACCATTAAAACTATGCACATGTGTAAGTGCCCATGCATACATGTGTATACACATACAGTGTGAATATATGTGCATGGATACATACATATTTATATGTGTGTATATGCATTTACATGTATATTGGGTACACACTTGTATTATGTCTATGTGACCCTGTGCATACAAGTGTATATATTGAACACATGAATATATATGTGTATGTGCATGCCTGTGCACACATTCTCATACACATTTATCTGTATGCATGTGAGAACGTGCAGATATCTATGCATATACACACATGTTGTATATGTACATGCACATGTATGAACATGTGTGTTTATATGTTTATCTTTGCATGTATATATGGGCTTATGCATGTATATGTGACCATATGCAAATATTTGATAATGTGTTCCGTTGCTTTCTGTAGCGTTATTTGTGTGGTTTGCACCTATTTTTATCATGCTGAGAAGTTAAGATCCTTCTGTTCTGCGATGCCAGTTTTGCATTATTTTTTCTGATTGGTTCTAGGCAACTGAACAATGTAGGAAGAATAAAGTTAGGAGGTGCTTTCAACAGACGAGAGTCCTTGCTTGCACACTGAGCCCTGTTTCCTCCACTTAGATACACTGGTCTTTGTCTTCCCCAAGTCCCCTCCCTGTGGGACGCAGCTTTGCTTGGATCTCCCCAGTGTTCTCCAAAGGGAGGAATTTTCTGGAATCAGCTGCAAAGGGAGGTAACTGGTTGAAGTGGCTCCTGTCAGGGTCACAGCAAGAGGACAGGTGCTGGGGTGCCCTCTCTCCTCCGGGCTGGGCCCATCCTGGTCTGCGTCAGACACTCCTGCCTTTTGACATAATCCCCAGTTCTGCATGAGGGTGGGTGGCAGCTTTTTCACGGTCGGGAGCTGAGTACACACAGACTGTTAGACCGCACACCACACGGACATCACAGTACCCCAGCTTTGGGTGGGATTGCTATTGAGCCCCTGGGTTCTTTCCTGTGGCTGTTACTCAGATCGCCAAGTCTGGAGATGCGGTACAGCCGCTGAGTGCTTACTTGGCGTGTGTGAGGCCAGTGGTTCCAGCCAGCATGCCACTCTTTACCCTCTTGAGCTGTAGTTAAGTGATAAAGGCACCACGGAATCACTTTTTCAAGGACATACTCATGTCAGATGCACTCTGAGTTGGTATTGAAGTTCCTATTTTCTGATGAGAAGAAGGTGGCTCAGATGACCTATTGTTTGGTGCTCTCCTCTGTACTATGAACCATAAAGGGACCAAGAAACATACTCCTGTCCTCTTATAGCTGAATTCTGGCAAAGAAACAACTGGTTCCACATTGATGGACAACATGCACAGAAAACCCTATAAATTGTGGGGATAGTGAAAGGGATGAGGAGGTTCTGGGGAGGGGAGTGGTCAGGAAAGACTCCCGGTGAGGCCCAGAGACTTGGGTGGTTGGAGATCTCTGGCAGCAAAATGACCAAGCCCATGCGGTAAGTGGGAAGAAGAAAGCCTGGAAGCTCAAGGCTGCTGCGGCTCCGCTCTGTGTGCTGGGGTAAAGAGGGACTGGCAGGGGGGTGGGCTGGGAGAGGGCAGGGGAGGGCACAGAAGGAGGAGGAACAGCACCTGAAGGAAGTCAGGCCACAACAGGTGCCTAGTTCAGGGCTTCCTGTCTCCTCTGAAGAGCCGGATGACAGCAGAGAGACTGGGGTCCCTGGCTCTGCAGCTGCAGGTGGGCAGGAGTCGCCGCCGAGACGCCACCTGGGTGGGATGCAGCAGAAAGGATGGGCCACTATGCTGACGTACCGTGGGCAGAAAGGTTTCCGTGCTCAGGACGGTGACTGCGCGTATTTCATCTTCCCAGGAACAGGAAAGGCCCGTGCCAGTGCTGATGTCCTCTGTCTACGGAAAACGCATGAACCAGCCCATCGAGCCGCTCAACAGAGGCTACGGCCGTGTGAACCACGTGCAGAACGACTTCTACAGGAAGAACGACATCCCCAGCCTCAAGGAGCCTGGCTTCGGGCACATCGCTCCAGCCTGAAGCGGTCTCGCGGTTTGCAGGGCACTTGGAGGTGCGCTGCCCGCAAGCGAGGCCGTCTAGGAAGGGCGCGTCCTCCACCCTCACTCTCAAGTTCATGTCAACCTTAGCTGTAAGGATGCACTTGGACCACAGGGGGATAAGCATATGCACATCTAAGGTGGCTTTGGCTCAGGACTCGGCCAAGCACTTTCCCTCATGCTCAAAAGCTCCAGTGTGAGAGTTTTCACTGGATTTATTTAAAATGACACCAACTGATTCGTTCGTTCTGAGCAGCTGAATAAAAGAAAAGCTTGCCTCCCTGTGGTAGCAGCCATGTCTGTTTGTGTGCTGGCTTGGGGAGGGGTTGACAGGAGCATCATCTGGGTCCTCCTCCTTCACGTAGGAAAGCCTCCCTGCCCACAACACAAACAACCCTTCTGTGTTTCTCTGAGAGGAGATATAAGAAAATGGCCCTTGACACGACAGAACTCTAGACAGGACATTTTGTTTTCTCGAGGTCACAGATGAATTGAATTTTGCACATCTGATTACTGAGTGGGTGGCACAGCCACACCTCCAGGGAGAAGCTGTCACAGGTGCAGGGCACAGGGGGGGACTCGTGTCGGACAGACTTAGCGAAGAGTCTGCCTGCTGCATTTTCTATTTGATTGGTTATTTTATCTAAGTGAAATTTCCAAACTCAGCCAGGTTTTCTCATGAATCAGAGCACTACCAGAGTGGAGCCATGTGCAGTGTGCACAGCCCCGAGCCCTGGAGTGATGCACACCTATGCTATTGTTACCGATGCTGAGGACTGAACCCAGGGCCTGCACTCTGCCACTAAGACTCATCTCCAGCCCATGGTTTTCATTTTGGATAGTTTCCTCCTTTGGAAGCAGCTGATTGTTAACCCATGTTGGAAGTGTTTATTTTACAAGAGAATTTGACATGCACTAAGATATATTTTTAATGAATGAATCTTTTGGAAGAGATCATCTCTCATCTAACCATGGTTGAATTTCCCACAGTTGAGCATTAGTGGGCAGGTGATCTAATTAATTTTGGTACTCAGTCGCTAGTTTCATTGTTTTGAATTTGCAAGGTGATTTCTCTAAGGACACATGATCCTGGATTGCTGGCAGTTTCAAGGCTGGATAACTCCTAAATATTTATCTTCTGAAATTCTTTTAGTGTTACTGCTCTTTTCCTCCCAAATAAACCTCAATAGTATATGTGAGGTGTTCTTGGGTACACTATAACATATTTGTAATAATATAAAAACATACGAAAAATCTGGGTTACAGAAGTTTGTGTAAATTATCTTTTACTCTTTCATTCATATAACTAAAATCTATAAGTAGATGAGATAAATCAATGTCAAACTAAGTTATTTTCATTACTTCAGAGTGGATCCTACACCCTTAACCTACTGTTTGCTTTCTTTTCTTTTGTCTGCCCGTCTTTTCTTCCTTCCTTCCTTCCTTCCTTCCTTCCTTCCTTCCTTCCTTCCTTTTGAGAATTGGAGACAGGGTCTTGTAGGGCTCAGGCTGGCCTCAAACTCATGGTGTAGATGAGGGTGGCTTTGAGCTTCTGATCCACCAGCCTCCCTCTCTCAAGTGCTGGGGTCAAAGGTGTGCACAACTCCACCCAGCATGCTGCTTGCTTTTAAAAGGGATGGAATCAATCACAGTTTCAAAGGTCTCACATTTAGTAGGTAGTAAAGGAAAATTAAATGGATTTCTGTTGGCTTCCCAACATTTACAGCCAATAAATGAGTACCAGTTGCTATGGGATGTCTTTCTGTATGCTTTGAATATGCGTTGCTCCCATTGGCTAATAAATAAAGCTGTTTTGGTCTATGGCAAGGCAGCTGAGAAGCAGGCAGGAAATCCAAGCAGAGATATGGAGAGAAGAAAGGAGAATAGGGAGAGATGCCTAGCCGTTGCCCAAAGAGAAGCAAAGGGCTAGCTATCAGGAAGCCTGCTATAGGCCATACAGTTTATAAGTAATATTAAGCCTCTGAATGATTATTTTATTAGCGGCTACAGGACTGCAGGGACGGGCGGGACCTGAGAAGCTTACCATTACAGCCAGTTACAGACATCTTAAGGGAAGACATTTTTTTTAAAAAATTTCTTTTAAATTATGAGCATGTGTGTATGTGAATGATGTGCGCAGCATCTAGGGGCTGCTGAGGACAGAAGAGAACGTCACATCTCCTGAAGCTGGACTTGCAGGCAGCTGTAAGCACCAGACATGGATGCTGGGAAATGAACTTGGGGGCTCTGCAGGAGCAGCGAGTGGTGTCAACTGCTGAGCCATGTCTGTAGCCTGGAGAGTACACACCCATGTTAATAGAACAGGTTTCCACTTATCAAATCCCTACACTGTTGGATGTTGGTTCCTGCATGAAGAAGCAAAGGAAGGCAGAGGAGATGTGATGGCTGCTGCCTTTCCAGCAGCTCGTTAAGGAGGCAAAGAGAACACCGGGGGATTGACTGACAGCACACCTCAGCCATCTCCAGTCAGCCACACTGAAGTGTGAGAGTTAGGAACTAGGCTTCCCATAGGACTAAAAGGTGAGGGGTGTGGGTGGTGCTTGAGAAGGGGCTTCACATGGCTGGTGCTGGTCTCTGTAATCCCTATGATTTGCATGTTTCTAAGGATATTTTTGTTTCTCAGCAGTCAAGAAGCTCTCATCAGGACTGGCTGCTTCTGATTTGATGAAACAGGCAGTTTTCCCACCTCAGAGCTGTGCTGTCGCCACGGAGCCGCCATCAGACTGAAAGCCACAGGCTGCCTGTCTCTCACCTGTCTCCACGTTCCTAATTGAAATGGAGGGAGTCTCGAATTGGGAAGGTGATCCGAATCACCTGGGAAGTGTTTTAATACAACACGTGGAAGGAAGTCACCGGGGAATTTGTAAATGTGGGCTGGGCCATAATTGTTCTTCAGTGGTTCAGGTTTGGGTTGAGAATATGCTGTCTGAGATCCCACCCTGAGAGGCCAGGGTGAGCCCAGAGCTGTGTAAGGCACACGTTGACAATGACCTCAGCTGCTGTCAAAATTTTATTGATGCTCCAAACAGGTCACTTAGCTCTGGCTTCTACCCTCCCAGGTTCTTTTCTCCACAATGCCCTGTCCACTGTCTCTCGGGGGCGGGGGCTGTTTGAGGAAACTTGATGAATCACACAAGTGGCTATTTACCCGGGCATGGTGGCCTAGAACAGCCAGGGGTCGGAGATGCGAAGGAGGGAAGACACAACACACACTTCTGCGGATGGCTGAACTCATCGGCACCTCCCGCATGACAGCCTAGATTTTGGTTAGAGGGAAGAGGAATGCCCCAATATCACGTCTCTCCCTTCAAGTACCATTCGGAGATTAACCTGTAGTGAAGCCAATGCCGTGTGTGATTACAGGATTGAGGCAGAAAATTGAAAGGCCGGCCACGCTGTATTCACACTTGTGTGGTGAAGGAGAGTTCTGGGTCGCGGTCCTGGCACGGCAGCTGTGTGCGTGCTGTGAACATGCTGGCGAGAACACGCCGGGTACTGCCAAGCTCTCTCACAGTCATTAGCTCATTTAATCACAACCGGATCCCATGAGCTTGCAAGGAGGAAAATACTCCTAAGAGGAATTAAGAGATGTGCTCCCAGGCATGCAGCTAGTAAAAATCAGAGCCAGGAGTCAAACTGGAGGTTTGTTTGCTCTTCACGTCTGGGTGTCCACTAATCAACTGGTTCCTGGTAGCCTGTGTGGGTCCTCTGCCTCCTCCAGATACCTGCTCTGAACTAAAGGAGGAAACCAAGTTTGCTCAACCAGCCTGTTATTTGCAGTTTTTTTTAATTCTTTTAAACATTTTTTTTAAATGCACGACTGCTCTCTTTTTCATCATTTGACAAAGTGTGATTTTTTTTTATGTTAAAAGAAAAAAGAAAAAATAGCCAAGTCCAAGCAACTTCAGAGTTGGATTTAGCACAGACATTGTGTCCGTGTCTTCTTAAGCTTCCTCAGACATAACAGGCAGCTGGTAAGCTTAGCAAAGCCTCTCGGCTAGTTCAGGCTTTCATGGCGCCTGACTTACACAGCTGGTTCCCAATACTTCTGCGGTTTGACGCTGCAAGCCCTGGCGAGGTACTGCCTTCCACAAGGGCCCAGTAGGCACAAAGGGCTCAGAGGCCTGTACTGACCTTTTACTGTTTAAATGGTTCTCAAAAGATAGCAACATTAAAACCAGACCATCAAGATGTGCTGGGCACAGATTCTTCCCTCCCAAAAAACCACTTCACTATTTCCTGCAGCACAAACTTTGTCCCTGTCTCCATCACACAAGGGTATATCTCAGTCCTACCATCTAGGCCGTTTCTGAAAAGGGCGAGAGACGGAAAACAAACTTTCATTCTGGACCGTATCATGGGAGGAAAAAAAAAAGAGGAAAAGAAAAGATGCGGCACTATAAACCAAAGTACACAAAACTTTAATGAATTAACCTTACAAAAGACAAATGGCATCAAAACATCAGACGAGTTTGGTACAAAACTGGTCCTAGGCCGTGAGGACTAATTCTGGTGATGGATGGCAATGTGCCGCTGCCACAAGACAACAGAGCAAGGCGACAAGGGCCGTGAGTCCCAGCTGAGGCCCACGGATGACCACTGGCAACAAGACATGTGGGTGGGTGAGCACAGACTCCATGTTGGGTGACAGGGTCAACTTATTCACAAATACTGTGTGTTTGAATATCAGACTAGGGATGCAGTTACGAGCCTACCATTATTTTTTCAGAGAAGAACATGCACCAGAAGATAATATACACCCCCCAGTTTTATTGCCTTAAGAATTTGTGTTCATTTCACCTCTCTCCTCCTCGCTTCTTTAAATGCTCTCCTTCCAGGACACGTTCTCTCCTCCTCTTGCTTAGGAGTATGCACAGTGGGAGCGGCAGGACAATCCGGGCGCACGCGGACACCAAACAGTGTGCCACGGGGTCACAGGAACTAGTCTGCAAGGGCTCCGGAGGATGGGACAGGGCACATACATCAAAACGAGGGACGAAGGCTGCAGCCAGAAAGTGCGTGGTACCTTCCCGCAAGGACGCTCTTCTTGCTAGGAAGGGATAGCTTCTCAGGATGCCAGGTTGCTCTGAGAAAGGGACCTTGACATCTCCGTGTTGACAAAGTACGTCTTCAGGTCCCCCTTTCCCTTCACATTGATGATGCCCCGACATGTGCAGGTGTAGCCGAGTGTCTGCAGGATGAGGCTTGTCTCCTCGGTCACCTGTAGGCCACAGGAACAGACATAAAGGGATTACTCCCCCAGCCAGTGCAACCCACTTCAAATAGAGTCAAAGAGCCTTCCTGTTTCCTGCCTCAAGAATTCCATTCCTGAAAAATTAATAGAAAAAGAAATCTACCAGAAAACGTTAAAGTCAATAATGTTTAATTTACTGCTGGTGTGAAAAAAAAATGGAAAGAGCCTAAACTGCTAAGTATTATCCAAAGTTAAGACACCTATGGCTATGGGGGAGGGTAACTAACACTAAATACCCTGGAAAAACCATATGGAGACACACTGTAGACTCCTCCTAAAGCATATACATCCTTTGGAGTTTAAATGGAGTTACTCTGTAATGATGGGGGTGGGGTGACAATACTTCTCCCAGACACTGTGGACTATCAACTAAAGGCCTGATGCCAGGTAGGGTCATGTCTTTTTGAGTTGGTGGTCAGTGGGGTCCTGTAGAAAAACATTACAGGCTATTGCCATTGCTCTTAGTTACCGCCCAGAACTTCATCCAGACCTGGAAACCTCATCCCTATGGGTTAGCTAGGCATGATACTAGTGGAGAAAAACCAATCAGCAATCCTACTAAGAAATGAACAGTGCAGTCTAAAATGACTGACCTGGCAAGGCATGCCTCCTAGTACATGAACCACAAGGCAGAATTCACATGTGGTACCATTAAACTGTGCCAAATACCCGTGGTTGACTAGGTCATAGATCCAGGGGAGACCTAATACTATTGTTCTGCTAAACATATGTAGTATAAATTGCTCCCCAAGTTCTTATCATTCTGCCAACAAATTAATGCCTCTCTCAACCTTCATCACAGAAGTTTCTTTTTTAGTAGATGACAGTTAACGCAGAGACTTGCACTTGGGAGACATGCAGAGAGTAAGAGACCGTGAACTGCTCGGCTCTGTATGGCATCTCTGTATCATACCTCCTGCCCAAGGCTCAGGGATCACCACAGAGGAGTAGAGGGAAAGACCGAACTGGCCAGAGGCAGTAGATGAGTGCAGCGAGACAGTGTTCTCTGGACACGAGGGGGCAGCTGCACATACGAATGTGGGGGTGCTGTGTCTGCATGTATGAGACGTGCACGGGATCAAGGCACCCAACATTCCAGAGTGGAGAAGGGAAATAGGGTGTGTGTTCCATCCCTTAGCTGAGGAGATATTGGCAACTGAGGCTGCAACGGGAGGGAGAGTCAGATTCCTTTAGGTATATGGCCCTGGAGAGGCCACCTGTGCTCCAGTAGATGACCATACACTCATGCACACATTAGTAGCGTGACTGGATTCTATGGGTTTTAAAGAAAGAAGAGAATATGACATTGGAAGGGAATAATATATGAAAATTTCAATCATAACATTCCTCTCTGCCGCATTTGGAATGTAAGTAGAGAGGAGCGGCTTTTGGAGGAGAGCAAGCTGCATCCCCAGAAGGAAGCCTGCCTGGCACCCACATCAGTTTATGAGTCAGCACAAGCAGCAGGCTGCAAACTTTCTCTGTTTCTACAGAGATCTGCTCTAGTTCCTCCTCAGTCAGTCTGTGGAGATGTACTGCATCACATGGAGTGTTAGTACCAAAGTCCTGCAGAGTCACACAGGACACTGACATGTCCACAGTGACTGGTGGGGACTTACAGCCTATTGTTCTTGAGGTCTACACCAAGGACTTTAAATTTTCCAGGAGACTAGTAAAGCATATTTTAAGGAACCATCCAGTTCTGAACATCCCAGGAATGGAGAGAGAACAAAGGTTTTCCAGAAGCGGAAAAGGTGTCCTTGGTAGGGCGTGGTGTTCCTTCTTCACCTAAAAGGAAGCCCCATGTTGTCCAAGATTGCCAGCATCCCTTGGCATTGGCTAACACCACTCATGCAGAAAGCACTAGAAGCCTTGGTGTTATGGAAGCATAGCTGGACTCTGCTGCTCAGATATTGGACCACTCCTCTCTTGGTGACCAGCCCCAGCCCCCATCAGAGGAGCCAGTCTCAGCCTCCCAGGAAGAGGGGGTGTGACATGAGCAAGGGTTACTTGACTTGGATCTTGTGAGTGTGGCCAGCTGCCTCTGTTGCCGTGGCCGTGGCCAGCTGGAGGACTTGGTTTTGTCATCTCATTACTTTCCTTCTTTACCTCTGCCTTCTCTCCGTTGGACTGTTGCTCAATTGACAAGAACTAGCGTTTGACTCATTGAATCAAGGGAAAGGAGGGGAGCCTTGAAACGCAGTATTTGCTCCATTCATTACACACTAAAGTCAAAGCTCTCCTTTAGAATAGCCATGGAAATAGACTCAGGTTGGGCTGAACAGGACAGAATGCTATGCCAGGCAGGCGAGTGAGAACAGGGTGAATAAAAACCTTTTTGATGACAGAAGAATGTTTTCCTTTCTTTTCTGGCAGTGCTGAGTTCAAATCTAGGGCTTTGCACATGCAAGGCAACACTATAAAATTCTAGCAGGCAGGGTCATTTGAGGACCTTATCCCAGCTGAGGCACACAGCACGGGGAGTTATCAAATCTTCCAAGGGACAAACACGAAAATGCCTACTACGTATGTCTAGTGATTTTCATGCAAATTTGCCATGTAGCTGGAATTACCCTTCATAACAAGACATGGCTGGGATAAGATGTGAGACCACTTATTTTTGAGAATGAGGTAGGGGAAGCTGAACACGAATATGCTCATGTACGGACACACACTCATGAAAAACACAGATGGATGCACACACATGCAAGCACACACACACAGACTCATGTTAGACACACATATACACATACATGCAAGCCCATATGCACATGTATGTACACACATACACACATTTAAAACACATGTGAATGCATACATATGCAAACACACACATGCAGATGCAAACTTGCACAAATACACATGCATGCACATACACAGAAGCACACATGCACAAGAACACACACACACATGCCAACACACAGACACACATTCACGTGTGTACACACTTCTTTGTCAGCTGGGGAGCTTAGCACCTCATCTCAGATGCTGGACACTATGCTTGAGCAGGCACACGCTTTCTGGGGACTGGTGATTGGCTCTCTAGTTGGATCATTTGAAAATAAAAGGTTCTCACTAATCTCTAGCAGTGAAACAAATTCTGAAGAAGGCGCAGGTGTCCCAACTCTTGAGGAAATCTCTTTCTCTGTGAGGGACAAACAGTAATTGTGGTGTGGCATGCTACTGTGATGGAAGGCTTCAGAGAGGCTTTCTCTAGTATAAAATACATAAAATAAAACTGCACTATAGTTTAATCAAAAGACACGAAGTGATTTGGACACGGGGTTGACGATGGGAATAAAGAAGATATTCTCCATGTGCGATTTAAACAAAATTTCCCTATCATGGCACAAAACTAACTGTAATTTTGCTATAAATACATTTAAACCTGCATCTAAACCTTGGGAGCACGCTTCTTATTCTACAGACATTGTGTGAAGGTGTAAAAGGATGTATTTAAAAACATAATGCCAGGGCTGAAGAGATTGATCCATGGTTTAGAGCACACGCTGCTCTTACAGAACACAACTTTGATTCCTAGCATCCCACATCACGTGGCTGACAATCACCTGTAACTCCAGGTGCAGGGGAATCAGGCATCTCTGGCCTCTGCTGGCACTTTCACTTGCAAGGTCATATCCACATTGCCCCACCCCCATCCCACATATTCACATGTATATAATTAAAAAATAAAAATACACAGAGAGGCAGCCTTGTCTTCCTTTGTTGTTATTCTACTGTTTCTTAGAGCTTCCTTATTTCAAATATTAGAATGGACAGTAGCCCCCTGTGTTTCCTTCTGCACAGGCCTGTGTCATTAATTTTCTTCCAAAAATGACAAAGGACTGTCTTCCTCCTCCGTGGGCCACTCTCTATCCATGCCCACACCTACCTTCCCTTCTCTCCCCTCAGTGACTCCATACCTTTTCTCCACAGCCTGTCTTGTGGATGTTGCCCATTTTTACCAAAGGCCAACAGCCAAAGTGGGGATAAAGAAAAGAAGGAGTGGAAGGTATGTGGTAGATCAGGCAGGCTAGCACCATCGTGTTCTCTGCAAGTGGTTGCAAGCACCTTCTCTGAGGGTCTTCTGAGGGGGAAAAGCCCACGATCTCATCAAAGGACTAACAATCCCTCCCGTCTCTTTTTCGGTAACTTGGGACCAAGGTCTCCACACAAGGCTAGAGTGTAGAACAAAGTTCTTAATCTTTGTATATCATCATTCAAATGATGTTTACATTTCTGGTGTTGCTTGGGAAAGAGGAAGTACAGGTCCAAAGCCCCTAGAGCCCGAAGTTATTGTAGCATCCCAGCCCTCCATTGAAGAGGCAACGTTAAACCAGACTTTGGATCAGCACTCCCAAACAGTGTTTGAAAGGAACTTTGAATCAGCTTCCCTTTCTGATCTGTCTGCTCACTTTCCATCCTGCCAAAGTCATCATGGTTCAAAACATGCCCTCTTTCATGATACTGTCATACCCTGGACCACAGAGCTGTGATGACCACCGAGTGTCTGTTGTCTCCTAATCGACGTAGTTCCACAGTGTGAGGGCGCTTGGTGACAAACGTGTTCCCTGCTCCAGCCATAGCTCAGCACACGAGCGGAGCCAGGAATTGAATGAGCTAAAATGTCAGCTCTAGGCGACACACCCGCCTTCTCAAAAGCCTGCACCCCATCTTTTGTGCTCTCTGTCTTGACTGGGTTATCCTTCCACCCCACACTGACTGCTGCTCAGCTTTAGAACTGGAGAAATTTCATCACATTTCCTATAACAGGTTTTTTTCCCTCATTATCTTTCCAGAAATTTATACTCTTTTTTTCCCCCTAGAATATGATTAGTGCTCTTCTAATTAGAGTTACTTTAACCACGGCTGAAATTGATTTAATGAGCAGCGGGAATATTAACATGAAATGATTTTGTTTTTTCCAGTTGTTCCTTTAATTTGCTAGATGTTGTCTTTCTCTTCCTTGGGTGGATTGTAGAGATCTGGGGTCATTTAGAGCTCTTGGAATACCATGCTAGGCTGGTTTCATCTGGTCCTTTCATGCCAATCCTGCTCTCACCTCTTCCCACTTCCCAGTCTTCATCTTTCTTTCTTTCTTTCTTTCTTTCTTTCTTTCTTTCTTTCTTTCTTTCTTTCTTTCTTTCTTTCTTTGTTTCTTTCTTTC
>CABHPR010129768.1:0-35729 GCA_902168415.1 Peromyscus melanophrys | reverse complement strand
TTCTTTCTTTCTTTCTTTCTTTCTTTCTTTCTTTCTTTCTTTTTTCTAATTCTACACTCTCTCTTCCAGGAAGTCAGGGTTACCTGTGCTTTGAGCTGCAGACCTCCCTACAAAGTCTTCATGTGTGTGACGGGGTCAGAAAAGGGAATAGTTCAGGAAGGCACCTCTCAGCTACCCAGGGCTCTGGGCCACCACCCTGCCATGCAGGTCACCTCTGGTCAGAGGATTGTTTTTGGAAGGTCCACGGTCATGGCATCATGAGAATCTGGTTGGTGTCATTCCTAACAGTTAATGCAAAAACTAACATTTTCCCTATAAAGGGTTTAAGTGAACTCAAAGTTTACCTATGTAAATTTTTGTTTTAATTTATGATTATTATACTCATTGACGGTTCCCAAGAGAACCAAGGGTGGCTGAGAAGAGACTGATTACCTGTATTTTGTCCAGGACCCCAGTGCTGTCCATCCTGCTGGCAACGTTGACAGTGTTGCCCCAGATGTCATATTGTGGCTTCTGAGCTCCTATGACACCGGCTATTACGGGTCCATGATTGATACCTGCAACATGTCAGAGCTAGGTTAGCAGGATTCTGATTGTAGCAAGTATCCTAAAGTTAGAAAGCTTTCCAAATCATGCTTGAGACATCATTATTAAACAGATCTTAACCAAACCCACAGACTCTACACATCAGAGTTCAGAGCAGCTCCAACTTCACCATCTCAAGGTGCTACAGTGCCTGTGTCCATTAGAGTTACTTTTAGATCTCCACCCATGTTTGCAATGATGCTGCCCCTCCCCTGTTATAAGAGGGCATGCCTCAAAAAACTAAGCATTATGACAAACTGTTTTTCTTGATGTTTCAAAACAATCCTAGGTGAGAGGCCATTACAAGACTCTTCCAAAGTTCATAATTAATGTGAGTTTTGTCTTTTTTTTTCTTTTGGAGACAGGATCTTGTCTTGTAGTGCAGGCTGACTTCAAATTTCAAATTCTCCTGTCAAGTTCTTGTATTAAAGGTGTGAGCTACCATGCCCAATGGAGTTAATGTTAATTTCCAAATATTCACATTTTAACTGTGTATCCTGAGTGGATGAACTGAGTGTACCCCACCACCCTTTTGCCAACACGACAAGCGCAGTGGCCACCAGAGCCACACTAATGCAGCACCTGTCATCTCCATGAAACACCACTGGTGCTTCCCACACATAAACTCTCCTCCAGCTGTCATGACAACCCTAGCAGGTGGGTCAGGCCACTATCATTGCTGTTTTGTGGGTGAGGAAGCAGAGGCAGGTGCCATCATAGAGGCAGAAGGCAGAGTGTACGCCAGGTGTGGCTTCTGGGGCCCCTAACAACACATCTCTTTTGTCTCTACCACAAGTTTCCTGTGCGTGTGGTTTTTACCCACATGGGCTCTTTGTTTCTGAACATGTTCTTGACGGTGATTTATTTTGCTATACTCTTTCCCAATGGATTCTCTTCATTGGCACTACTTCTGGAACTCAAATTTGGGGATTTAAAAAAATTACTGGAGCTTAGTATATACAACCGGATATATATGTATATGTATATGTATATGTATATGTATATGTACACGTATGTATGTATGTATATGTATACTGGCATTTAGAAGTAGATGGGATTCTGTGAACTCTGAGACTGTAGGAAAGTGGGGCTGCTAAGGTTGTCCTATGCGAGGAAGTGATACAAATGGCCGACCTCCAAGCCATTTGGGTTCTGGTTCTGTTGAAGCTAAACCCTCGGTTTCTTTGCTCATCAGAGTGAGGAATTTCATCCTGCTTGGGTGGAAGACTCCCCTCTAACCGAGTCTCTAAGAAGACAAAACACAAAGGCTGTGGAGAATTTCATAGTGTTCTTTTTCTGATCCAGCTGGCCCAGTCCTTGCTGAGGCACAAAGGATTTGTGGGAATCTTGGAGTATATGGGCTTTATGCATTACTTCCCCAGATAAGAAGGCATCCTTGGACACCACTGTCAATGAAGGTGACAGTGATTCTACTGTGGTCCCTTTTTGATCAGCTGCAATTATAAACTCTGGCTACTGCTTGACTGGGGTCAGAGTGTGTCTTGGCTAGGGGTGGACCATGCCCATGGCACCTCCTATCAGAAGCCAGTGGGTCAAGACTCAGACCAATGTCTGTAACTGTCAGTGCACTTGACGGTATACGCTGACTTCTTGCTAGGAAACTCAGTTCAAACACACAGACCTGTAAGTGTTTGGGTGGAGCAGGGGAGGGCATTGGAACAGCTGCTAGGATTCTATGATCACTCACTTACATTTTCTCCTGCATCCAACACCCTCACCATTTCTGAAAGATGTCATTTCTGACTACAGACCTGCCTACTGATGGATTTTTAGTGATAGATTTTTGCAGTGGGAATCTAGGCTCAGAAACAAAATCCAAATACTATTCCATTAAATCCTGCAGATACAAGAGGTGAGAAATAATTCCTCTTTGCTTTTGTGGTGTATTCAATGAAACTTGCTTCTACGCTCAAATAATACATCTATCTCTGTCACAAGAGTCAGAGCATCCGGGAGTTAGGTCAGATAGCATCTGACCTGAGATACTATCCCTCATCTATCAGCGTTTCTTCTGACTGTTGTAGACTTCTGCTTGGACAGCAGCTCTTGAGAATGGGTGGGGCCTGAACTGGTTATGTCTAGCAAAAAGTTATTTATACTTGGTGCAAGACGAGTATGCACGATTTAGGATTTTGATTCTATGGCATGTCATGCAGAAGAAGCTACATCTATAGTGTATCTAGCTCTTACTGGAACCATTGTTTTTTTGTGGTAATTTTATTCTATGTTCCCGCTGTGAACTGCCATTTGATAGTATTCTGTGCTGAGTTAGGCAAGGAACACCTGTTAGGGGAGCCTGAGGACATGGGTAAGGGGGATTCAAAGGCAAGTGAAACTCAGGCTAAGAGACTATAGGGTTGATGTGTATGTTGAATGGAGAGATGTAACTTATCCAATAATCAAAAGAAAGGAATTCAACAAGTACCCATTGAGGGAGGTCATTCACTGCTGAAAAATATTCAGAAAGTTTCTATCTAGACCAATAATTACCTTTCCCAAGACTAATCTGCACCAACTGGTCTCAAATCACATCCTTACTCCCCTCACCAGTCCACACTGGTTTACTGGGTGATTTCTAGATTTATCAGTGGAAGAGGGAAGGCCTGTGTGGCTTTAAGACATAACAGTGGAGGGTCTTCTCCTCTGCCCACGGAGATACTTGGCTGCAAAGCATGGGCCAGGATGGCTTCGCTTCACTATACCAGTGAGAAAGCGCAGGAAACACCAAGGTCCTGCCTGACTTCTGTGCTTTAGCTCAGCATGCAGGGCTGTGGTCTAATGCTGTTTCTGTGGAGCTCAGCTTCTGCTCCTGTGCATTTCCCTGAGCTTCTGCTTCTCTTACTCAAGGCTCCAAGGGGATAGACACTCTCTTCCTGGCCATTGTGCTCAAAGCTCTGTGTTGGGGTTGGCTGGTTCTTTTGTGATCCCAAAGTTCATTATCTGTGGATCTCACCCAGTCTGTAGCTGCCTGGTGTTCGCTGTGGCCCTCCTGGCCTTCCTGTGTGAGCCACATCTTGCTATAGCCATGAATCAGCTGTTTTTTCCCCCAGATTTCACGGTGTCTCTAATCCACCACTTTATCTTTTTCACCACCGAGACGCAAGCACTTGTGAGAGACGCAGAATCATCCTGTTTCCCATGTCACACGGCTGGGTTATTTTTGTTCATGTATGTTTGGAAAAGTTACTCTGTCATGTAGAAAGCTCGGTGTTGAGGTGGTGATGTTAAGGTGGTGGGACCTTCAGGGGACAGACTTAGTGAATATGTCACTGTGCAGGTAAACTCAGCTCTCATGAGTGTGGGCTATTGCAAAGGGTAAGCCCAATCCTCCAGTCTCTCTCTGGCTTTCTGATTTGCCATGTGATGTCTCTCACATATACAACTACCATGATGTCATTGCCCCATGCTGTGATGTAACCATGAGACCCTCACGATGGGCCACATGGATGGGTAGCCCCTGATCCTGCACTATCAGCCTGCAAAACTGTGAGCTGCAGAAATCTTATATCTTTATAAAAGTATCCAGGGATTTTGTTATAGCCACAGGGCAGTAGCATCAATGCTTGAGGACATCATTTTCCAGGCTGTCAAGAATATCTATAAAGAAGGCTTTGACCTAGGGTTCAAGAGACATGTTTGGTGTGGACTGTTGGCTGACAGGACAGTGTCCTGGTCCCTTTGCCCCCGACTCTAGTGTTTGCAGAGTCTAGATAAAGGCTCACTCAGACAGAAGTGACACAGTGTAAGGGACAGCCTGCTCAGATGCTGACAGCGAACAGTATGTGTAAAGACGAGCGTCTCATTTGCCATCAGGAGTTTTTAAAATTCAGGTCACATGTACAGAGAAGGAAGAAAATAGCTTCACATATCCAGATACCATCGCCCCCCAAAGTAGAAATCTAAATTCAAAGAAAAGTTATAAAGCACACAGATGGATCTTGACACAAGAACTGCTTGTCTGTGGACTAACGGAAGAAGCAAAATGTGTTGCCAAGAAAGCAAAAAAAAAAAAAAAAAATTGTCAAAGAAGTTCTAACACATCATGAATTCCTGCAGATGCCACTCATATATTATGGGCCAGCTGCATGCTAAGGTAATGGCTGCAAACACTGAGTTTTAAAAGTAAGACTTGGGAAAATGCAAGTCATCATGGAACATGCTAAATATCAACTTAAAGTTTGTTTAAAAAAAAACTTTCAGAAACCAAGAAGTTTTTTTTTCCTCAGTCAATTAGAAGTTATGATTTCTTTTTTAACTCCTAAAAATTTCCCCAAGATTGAAGAAAATTAGAAAAACTACTTGGGACACACATTTTGTATTCTTGAAGACTGTGACCCTATGAACACAGGACTGGAATTCAGTAATTCTAACATGTATACTTTGTTCGGTTTTTTTTTTTTTTTTTTTTTTTTGAGACAGAGTCCCATGTAGCTTAGGCTGTCCTTGAATTGCTATGTAGCCGCTGAGGATGGTCTTGAACCTCATGCTTGAATCCTCCTGCATCTAACCCTCAGTGCTGGAATTGCATGGACATGCCACCACCCTTAGTACTAAGATGCACCATTCAATGGCATCGCTGTGCTGGATAAACCCTCATCTGGCTGGCTGGAAGCTCTGGGGACTAAGATCCAGCTCCAACTCCACCTGATGAACCTTGAGTTCAGCCATAGGGAATGTCTCTTTCAAACTACACAAAAGCCATTCTGGGCCTCCTAGCCTCCCCACACCCTACCATATGCAGCCAGCCTCACTGTGTTAATGCATTTGTGAGTGTTCAGCTTGACCAGGACCAGCATCCCCACTGGTTCCTGGAGCTTTATTCTTTATCCCAGGCCTTTGTGGTTGCTCAGATCACTTTGCACAACATACCCACTCGCAGTTTGAAGTCATTGAAGGAGTGTTTATTGATGGCATCCAGTTTCCCCACTAGGGCATATGCAAACTCCACCATGGTGCCTATGTGCATATACTGACGCTCAGGCTCCTGAAAGAGAGCAAAGACATCCAGACAGGGTTAGAACCACAGAATGATGTCCTCACTCAGTCATGAGCTGGGACCCATCCCGAAGGGAGGACTCACATCTTTATGAGGCACGGCAGAAAAATTAAATCTCATCTCAAGGAAATATTTTATCTGAGTCCACTGTTGGGGCCAAAGCATGACAGAACTTCTGGAACACATTGTCCCAGCATCCCAGGCACCTTCAGGAGAAGGTACCATGGCTGAGAGACACTGTCCACCTCAGCTCTGCATTGTTCTATCCACTAGGCACTAGTAGCAGCAAGCTTTGAAGATGGCTGTCTCCTCATCGTCCACATACCCAACCTTATCCAGTCTGGCTCAGCCAAGGGCTCCTCCCTCCTTGCCTTTCTCTGGTTCCCAGTTGGGAATGACCACTGGGAGCTGCTGGAAGATGAGAGGGGCTACTTTGATGACAGAGGTCTGTTCTCATCACCCACCCTTCCCTGATGGCAGTTGTCTTCCCACAGCATCTGTCCCCAGCCTTGGTAACACGTTCCTTACTTTTGTCTGTTCAGGACTTGAGGTGGGCATGCTGTGGGCTGAGTCTTGTGTGGGAGTCCTAACCTCAGTCCTTCAGAGTGTTTTATCTTCTTATCTTTGGAAATAAACCTTTAAGCAAGCCATTCAGCAAGGTTACTAGATTGAGCCTTAACCTACAGGATGGACACTCCTGTAAGAGTAGATTGACATCAGAGGTGCACAGAGGGGCAGCCATATGACGACTCAGAAAGAAGCCACCACCTACAAGCCCAGGACAGAAGCCTCAGGAGAAAGCAGCCTCAGCAACACCTTAATTTTGAACTTCCAGCTCCAGAATAAGGCAGCAAGCACACACAGCCACCAGTCTGTGGTGCCTGTTAGGAGCCCATGCAGACTAACATGGGCCTCCTGCCTTCACTCTCTCCTGAGTGTTTTATGAAACACTCCATAAGAAGTTACGTCTATTTTTCACTGTTTCTTGCTGTATATTTAATAAAGTTACTTATTTAAAAACCCAAACCATCACTATGGCAGATCACTCTCTGTATCATACATAACATGGCCTTGGGTATCTCTCCATGGATGAGGGAGATGAACTGACTCTCAGAGGTTCTAGGGGAATGAGGGAGAACACAGAGACAGGGATCATAAACCAGCATCCGAGGCAATGGAGTGGAGATCACCAAGGGCATAGCCACCAGAGGGAGGACCATGACAAGAGGGTCATTTGATGAATCAGCACAGCATTTCAACTTGGAAAAATGGAGAGGTGCCTCAGTAAAGCAGGCCTTCACCTGGGTGAAGCATGATCCTGATTCGTCTTATCAACAGAAACCTGGAGTCAGATACCCAGGGTGAAAGCTGAAAGATCAGAGAAGCAGAGCAGCAGCCACCAGAGACTTTTACCTCTATGAATCCTCAGACCAAATGTGGGGGGAGAGCCTGTCTTGACCAGCCTTATATTCCTGTCTCCACCTCCCTAGTGCTGGGATTAAAGGCTTGCACCACCACCGCCTGGCTCTGTTTCTCTTTTAGACTGGTTCAATCTCGTGTAGCTCAGGATGGCCTTGAACTCCTGATCTTCCTGCTTCCTCCTCCCTAGTGCTGGGATTAAAGGTGTGTACCACCACTGCCTGGCCTCTATGGTTAACTAGTGGCTAGCTCTGCCCTCTGACCTTCAGGCAAGCTTTGTTTGTCAGAACACAAACAAAATATCATAAACACCTGGGCTCTGTTGGTTGGGCTGAAGGACCCCTTGTTCTGGGGCTTCCTGGGCACCACACAGTGTTTGTTTCTATTGCTGCCTCCACCCACTGATGCTTATGGTTGAAATGACCAAAAAATTGTCTCTGGATATTGGCAAATGTCTCTTGGGGGAAGGGGTGGTGGGCCAGAGAGAGGATTATTCTAAGTTGAGAATGACCGTAGTTAATGTTATAAATGTGAATGGACAAGAGGGTTTAAGTTTACCATTAAGAAAGATTTCAGTTCCTTGGCTGAAAATTATTCTAGAAAAAACACACAAATGAAACAATACTATCACCATTGTCTTAGTTGGGGTTACTACTGCTGTGATGAAACACCATGACCATAGCAAATCGGGGAGGAAAGGGTTTATTTGGCTTATACTTCAACATCACTGTTCATCATTGAAGGGAGTCAGGACAGAAACTCAAACAGGCCAGGAACCTGGAGGCAGGAGCTGATGCAGAGACCATGGAAGGGTGCTGCTTATGGACTTGATCAGCCTGCTTTCTCATAGCACCCAGGACCACCAGCCCAGAAAAGGTACCAGCCACAGTGGCCTGGGCCCTCCCCCCATTAATCACTATTTAAGAAATGTCTTATAGCCAAAACCTATGGAGGCATTTTTCTCAATTTCTCCCTCCTGTCTGTGCCAAGTTGATACAAAGCCAGCCAGAACAACCATAAATCCTTATAAACAATTCTGAAAGAATAATCAAACTGTGTCAATTGGACCCAAGAAATAGCTTGTCAGTTAGCTTGGTGACAATGTAGTGTTTTTCTTCCTCTTCCTCCTCCTCCTCCTCCTCCTCCTCCTCCTCCTCCTCCTCCTCCTCTTCCTCCTCCTCCTCCTTATCCTCAGCTCCATCCTCATCATCATCTGTGTATGATGTGCATGTAGGAGAACGTGTGGAGAACTTAATGGAGTTGGTCCTTTCCTTCTACGTTTATACAAATTCTGGGGATTGAACTCATGTGGCCAGGCTTGCAGAAGGACTTTCACCTGATGAGCTACCTTACCAGCCCACGATGCTATTTTTTAAGTATAGTGAGATTTTGTAGCAAAGATTGCTAACACATTTGTCTCCATGGCTCACAAGGAACTAGGGGTCAAAGCTTGTGCTGTGAGGTGAACACAATTTGCTTTTTAACAGGACAACACATCATGGACTCCACAAGCAAGATCTCCAGTGGTAAAACCAAAGCTGTCTACTGAGGAGGACACAGTTTTTGGTTGTTGTTATTGTTTTGTTTTTTTGAAGAAATGGATTGTGTTCTCCTGAATCAAGGTACAGCACACATCCTTCATCCCCACATCCATCCCTTGATATGTTCTCATGCATTGGGGAAAGCTGGAGGTTTTAAGCAACCTCAGTAGTAAGGCAAGTTGAGTTCTGGAAGTAGGGTTCAAACCCAATTATCAACAGCTCATGTGGGCTCATCGAAACCTAGGAAAAAAATGTATGCAGTCTCGAGAAAGAAATCAATTCTTTCTGAAAGCTCTTGATAACTGAGCCCTTGATACATACTTGATGGCAGGATGAAGCAGTCATTTCTCCTATGACTCAAATAATTTCTACCAGATACCTCCAGATACTGAACTAGCTACCCAACGCCTAGCTACCCAGAGAAGACACATTTGGTTTCTGGAGCACATATTTTAAGCTCGATGTTTTGGAAACGTCACTAACAAGGGACACTGAAAAGCCATGCCTACTGAGATTTTAAATATGCAAGTGACTTAAAATGACCCCCTCCCCCTCCCCATCAGTCACTTGCTGTGCAACTATGTTCTATGTGTGGAGACTTCTGGTGATCAGATTCCAACTTCCTTGGTTTTGCAGGGCCTCAGGATGTTACCTAAGGAGGAATTGCTCTCTACTTGGGTGTTCTCAGGAAGTCTGACCCTACCTCTCAGTGTTCTGCAGTGACATCTACCTACCTCCCCAGTGAGCAGAGAGCGCTGTGTGCTGTTACCCCAGCTTTTGCAGGAGAAGATGCTCTGTGAATACCGTCTGAGTCAGACCAAAGCAGACTCAACTCCAGGTTCTCCAGTCACCGGATATGTAATTTCTGGGTGAGTCACTTAACTTCTCTGAGCTTTGATTTTTCTCACTTATAAAGTAAGACAAAAATCTAAGCATCTCATAGGGTTTCAGTTAAGATGAAACAGCTGTCTAATTGGACACATGACAGATTGGAAATCATGCCTAGTCCTGGGAGCTCAGCCAACTATCGATGGCTAGTGATGCCATGGATCTTAGGGGACAACTTATGACCATGACATCACTAGACCAGAATAATTCCTAACTGCATTACAGTCATCCTTATGTCCATAGCTACGTGTGGCTGTCACCTCTCATCAAAGGAACTTCTCTCTGTAGTAGAGATCATCACAGAAAACCACAACTGATCAAAATACAGAAAAGAGCTAACCCTGTGGTGCCCAGTCCAGTGGATGCATCTACAACACAATGTCCGCACAGAAGACTCAGGGACCATGGAAGAAGATGGGAAGGAAATACTGTGGCCAAGAAGTCACTTGGAGGTTGTACTTCCTAGAAATGACAGGGAAGCTTTGACCATGATACCTCAACCATATGGCTGTCTCAATGAGACCTGAACAATGACATCACCCAAGACATGAGAATGTGGGAGGGGAAATCTCATGGGGCCTCACCCCTAAACAAAGAAATACAGGCAATCAATGACTTCTGAGAGGAGGAATTAGTCCCCTACAGGATGAGGACCCTAACTGGTTCTCCAATATGAGTGGTCAGCTCTGAAATCATATGCATGCAAGCAACACTAAACAGACTCAGCAGGTTATATTTAAAAATTTATGTGTGTGTGTGTGTGTGTGTGTGTGTGTGTGTGTAAAACAGTAATAATTAAAGAAAAACATGGCCATGAATTTGAGAAGGTGTGCTGTGGGATGGTCTGTATGTCAAATGTGTTGCTCTGATTGGTCAATAAATAAAACACTGATTGGCCAGTAGCCAGGCAGGAAGTATAGGTGGGACTAACAGAGAGGAGAATTGAGAGAACAGGAAGGCAGAGGGAGACACTGCTAGCCACCGCCATGACAAGCAGCATGTCAAGATGCTGGTAAGCCATGAGCCACGTGGCAAGGTATAGATTTATAGAAATGGATTAATTTAAGATGTAAGAACTAGATAGCTAGAAGCCTGAGCCATTAGGCCAAACAGTTTAAATAATATAAGCGTCTGTGTGTTTATTTTATAAGTGGGCTGTCGGACTGCCTGAGCTTGGCAGGACACGGAGAGAAAACTCTCCAGCTACAAGGGTGTAAGTGGATAACATGGGGAGGAATGGAGAGGGAAAGAGAAGGGAGAAATCATGTTATATTTTAATTAAAATAATTTAAAAAGGAAGCAAAAGGATATACGCACTGATACAGGTGATAAACTCAGCATGCATTCCTGGAGTTTAGTTAGGGTTTGTCTAGTTTCCTTAGTGATAGTGGAGAGGAGCCCATCACCTTACCTGAGGAGAGCAACACCAAGGAGGGATCCGTAGAAGTGTTACCTTTCCAACACAGTGACAAATACTTGGGATAAACAATGTGATAGTCAGTTATAACTGTCAACTTGACACAATCTAAAATCAGGAAGGGAGTCTCAATGGGGGTTGTCCAGATTAGGTTGGCCTAAGGGGGACTGTCTTGGTTATCAGGAAAACCTGTCCACTGTGGGGGGCGTCATTCCCTGGGAAGGACATTCTGGACCGTACAAGAGTGGAGAAAGCACGAGGAATGTTAGCATGCATGTATGCATGTCACTGCTCTCTGCTGTTGACTGTGGGTGCAATGTGACCACCTTGACTTCCCCACAGTGATGGTCTGCAACCTGGAAATGTGAGCAGGGGGTGTTGAGCTATTCCTAATTATAAATCAAAGCTGGAGCCATCGTTCATTACAACAGGAGGTCACAGGCATGAGATTAAATGAGTTTTCTTCCTTGTGCACTGTCTTTGATTTAAGTTCCTGGTAGAATCGGTGGGGGAAGAGGTTAAAATTGGTCAAGTAATTGCCACCGGTGATAATACTGAGGGCCACTGACTAGGGATAAAGTGGGGCCCGCAGAGCCAGTCAGAGGCGGAGCAAGGGAGGCTGTACTGAGCAGCAGAGGGCCACATGGGAGAACAAAGTACTTCTGCTCCTGCTGTTCACTGTCATCAGAAACGACAATGGGTGGGACCCATCACTCTTCAGTGAAATGGTCTTTAAAAAGGCAACACTGCAAGTCAAGAAAATTACCCCTGAACTGCCAGTTGGCTACTGCAGGTTGAGGTGTTAAAGTCAGGGAAAGGAATCAACATGGCTTGCAAGCATGGGGCTTGGAGGAGTCTGAGGTCACGAGGGTAAAACTAAGGGCCGTGGAGATGAGCAAGCTCCCAATCTGAACACCCTGATAGACTCCATCAGGGGACATTTGGTCATCAG
Source organism: Peromyscus melanophrys (assembly GCA_902168415.1). Classification (NCBI taxonomy): domain Eukaryota; kingdom Metazoa; phylum Chordata; class Mammalia; order Rodentia; family Cricetidae; genus Peromyscus; species Peromyscus melanophrys. Next base: position 23,910 of record CABHPR010129768.1, on the reverse strand, counting down.
GGCACGAGTCACGGAATGATGGAGCAGGCTGAAATTCAAGCCTGTTCTTTGTAGTGTTTGCTCTCTTGACAAATGCCTGCTTCTCTTGAAAACTACAACCAGCTCTTAAAGGTGATGCAATCTTCTACTCACATTGTCTTAGTGTTTAAAATTAGAATTCGCCATCCCATTTTAAAAACACAAACAAAGCCGAGCAGAGGCTGGTACTAAAGCCTGGCCCGGCTGAGTGCTGACAGGCCCCTTTGCATGTAATTGGTGGGTAGATAAGGATGTAGTTCTGCAAATAGACAATGCCGAGCCAATTTTAAATAAAAGCCACATTCCAAACGGCCATAATTTAGGTAATTTTGCTTCTTTTTGGATTTAAGAAAATCCAATTAATTCTTGAAAAAGTCTACATATTTTGCAAATTGAATGTTTGGCTGTGAAAACTAAATATTTGGTCATATAAATATATTTTGTAACTTTAGAAACAGTATTAAACACATTTTAGAGCATAGCATTCATTTTTTTTAGAAAAATAGCTAACATTAGTATTTACATTTATCAAGAATGCCATATTTTACCTCACAAAATGCAATAAACTCTGCTTTTCAGAAAGCCATCCTTGTATGACCTGCTGAGATTAAAATTTATAATCACAAATGGCTGGTATTGGGTAGAAACTTCCTGAATGGATAGGATGGCATATATTTCATTTTTGCTGTAAGAGCTCTTATCTCAGTTCTACCAGCGAGGACAGTGGCATCATTATGGGAAACAGAGTCTGCACTACCATTATTAGCCCTTTTATTGCCCATGAAGACCATGGAGTCTATTAAATATTTTGAGTAGTAAATGTCATCTTCCTAAGAGCCTTACGAAGAAAGGTTATTGGTGTATACGTAAGGAGACAGATGCAGAAAGCCAGCTGTTTTCTGTGCATGCTGAACTGGTAAACTACAGTGCTGCTCCGAAGGCAGAGTCCAGATCAGGTACAAGAGGACATGTTTAGGGATATAGTTCATGAAGGCAGAGGGACAGGGCTCTGAGCAGAGAGTGAGCGACTGAGGCTAGCAAGGAGCAGAGATGCCTGATGGCGCTCACACTCAGATGTGAACACAGCAGGTGAGGAGCATCAGGCAAGAACAGAAGAGGAGTGGAGGGCAAGGCAGTGTTAGGGGCAGCTGTATAGAATTCCAGACACAGACAAGAGGCCCACAAGCCCTCTTTTGATACTGGTCTGCAACCTACTCTATGTCTATTGTTCTCTTCACAAACTTGGTCAAATCTGTGGCTGCTCTTTGCCTGTTTCTCTGTGGAATGTTCCAGAGAGTTTATCATTTAATCTTTGGATTGTGATAGCCCTCACCAGATATCCAAAACCTCCATTTTTGGATTTCTGGCCTCCATCTGTGGTGCTCAGTTGTGTCAGGCCACAAGGACCAAGACAGATGGGTTCTGACAGCGCTATGCTGGGCATCTTAGTGCCTGAGGCAAAGAAAGAATGCCTGTCCACACATTAGGATTTTCACATTACATTTAGTAGCTAAGGTTTTCCAGGTCATTAAAGGCATTGACAAAGTCTATTTGTTTCTATTAAAACAGAAAGTCAAAACTTATAATGAGTTCTGCTTTAGTTATAAATGAGATACTTACAGTTAAACAATGCTACATTTTAAAACCCCTACTTTACATTTTTCACTTCAACACATTACTGTTATGTGGGAAGACGCAAACTATTAAAAATTCGCAAGACCATGCACAGGGCAACACTGTTTCTTTTGCCTCGGGCTGTAAGCTGGCTTGGGTGGTTACCACTGAGAGTCCAAGGGTAGGCATTTATTCGGTTTCTTTTCCTGCTCCTCCTCCTTCTTTTCTCCATTGATCAATTAGTACAGCCATTAGAATAATTCTCTGAAAGAATCAGCTGAAGTGGAGGACACATGACCCACCCAGTCAGAATAATTTGCGAGTTATCTCTAGTGCTAGTGTGGTGGTTTAAATGAGAACAGCCCCTGCAAGTCATGTTCGAATGCACAGTCCCCAGTTGTTGGAAATGTTTGAGAAGGATTAGGAGAAAGGCCTTGATGGAGTACACATGAGGGTGGGCTTCAAGGTTTCAAAGGCCCATGCCAACCCAGTTGGTTTCTTTCTCTGCCTCATGGTTGTTGTTTCAACGTGTAAGCTCTCAGCTCCTGCTCCAGCACGAGGGCTGCTGGCCTGCAGCTATGCTCTCTGCCATGATGGTCATGGACTCACCTTCTAAAGCTGTAAGCAAGCCCCTAGTTGAATGCTTTCTTTTATAGGAAAAGCAAGTGTCTATTCACAGCATTAGAAAAGTAATACAGCTGGTTAGTTTTGTTTTTGCCAATGTGACTCTTCATCTGGGAAGAGGAACTCTCAATTAGGAAGATGCCTCCATCAGATTGGCCTGTAGACAAGTATGTGGGGGCATTTCCTTGATTGATGATTGATGTGGGAAGATTCAGACCACTGTGGATGGTGTCATCCCTGAGCAGGTGGTCCTGGATGGTATAAGAAATTGGGCGAAGTAAGCCAGTAAACAGAACTCCATTTTGGTCTGTGCATCACTTACTGCCTCCCGATTCCTGGATGAAGGATTACAAACTTTAAGATGAGACTAGCCATTTCCTCCCTCAAGTTATTTTTAGTCATGGTGTTTCATCACAGCAACATAAATCCTAGGATATGCTGGGCAGTGGTGGCACACGCCTTTAATCCCAGCACTCGGGAGGCAGAGGCAGGAGGATCTCTGTGAGTTCGAGGCCAGCCTGGGCTACAGAGTGAGCTCCAGGAAAGGCTCCAAAGCTACACAGACAAACCCTGTCTCGAAAAACCAAAAAAAAAAAAAAAGATTTACTTAAAAAAAAAAAAGAAACCCTAGGATACTTCTTGAGTCAGAACCCCTCTTCCTATTCTTTACTCATGAATGTTAGGATGGGATCAGATCTTCCTGATACTTCTGGAAGATTTGTTTGATCAGGGCCCAGGTTGTCTCTCAGTTCTTCCAATGGAGGTGGGGGTGGACTGGGAACGAGGGACTCAGCCCTTCATATCCCTGAATTACCCTGCTTTCAGGAAACCGTGTTCTGGTGAGTCCTGTTCCTCTGTGCAACAGCCGCCAAGGAGCAATCTGCACATAAAACTATGCTGAGTGCTACTCAGGATGACTACTCTCCTGATAAGGTGGGAATCTTACTTAGTGATCCCTTCTAGTAACCCAACAAGTTACACAAATATGCCTACATCAACATAGAAACAGAACACTGCAAGAGAGAAATCTCAACTCTTGGTTGACTGAAAATACTCAAAGGTCTAGGGGAAAACTTATTACTATTATTCTGCTAAGGAACATAGCAATAAAACGACTCCTAATGACATATTGCTATGCTCATAGGCAGAGAATTTCTTAACCCTCATCAGAGAAGCTTCTTTTTGTAGTAGATAGGAATTAACAAAGAGACCCAGAACTGGACAATGAGCAGAGTAAGAGACTTTGGAGCACTCAGCCTTAAACATGTCTATTTATCTGGTATCAATCAACTATTGATTGTTTCATATTTCCTTCATAATCAGAGTTCAGAGAACTCTAAGAAGTCTCCAGAACTCCTTTTTTATTCTCCTGGGACTATGAACAGTCAACTCTGGGTAATACACACAGTAGAGTTCTGGTCCCTGCCTAGCTGTTCTGGTTACTGGATGACTCTTGGACACAGACATGCATCACTAGGTAGTTGACAAGTGTGTACCTACCTGGGCGTGCTCCTGGCTGGGTACAGCACTCAGACCCGTGGCTGCCATGTATGTGCTACCGATGGTCTTGATTTTTTCAACACCACTGAACTTAGGCTTGGAAAGCAGCTGCAGAGCAATGACAATCATCGTTACTCAGCCAGGCGCTGACCTGAATCCTAGGCTCTACAGAGCCATTTTTGGATCCCAGGCCACAATAAAGGGCATGTCACCCTCCCACCGGAGCATACTAGGAGCAGACATTTTATGCATTTCATAAACGTGTCACCTTGGAGGGGAAGGGAACACAATGATGTGTTTGTGATGCACACAGACTGCCTGTCAAACTTAGGGAAGGAACCAGCATAAATTATGATGCAAGAAACAGGCTGCAAATAAATCCCCAGCCCCACGTGTACAGGGCACCAATACAACACTGATTCAGTGTGTAAGGTCTTTCCTGCAGGGTCTGCAAGTTTTTGACATCTGAGGACTTGAAGTGAGGAGAATAAAGACCCCACTAAGGACCTCACCCTTCCATCATCCCCAATCTAGAATTTCTGTCTCAGTACCAGTTACAGGCTTCTGCATCCACCTCATTCTGATATGGAAGGAAGGATGAAGCTAGACAGAAACTGTGGGGAGCCTAGGGATGGGAGGAGACTCAGGAGGGCCTGTATCAGGAGGGCAGGCCGAAATGAACAGCATCCACCAAGGACCAGCGGCGTTTTCTTGCTGCTTGCTTAGTACTCTGCTATTCAGAGAATATTCTTCCAGGCTTAATGACAGAAAACTTAAAGTATGTGAGAAAATCCTTGTGTCACATATCCACACAGCTACTGTCACTCACTTGTCAACATTGGGAAGCCTGTATCTTGCTGCAGGCAAGCTGGAGCTAACACGCCACTGCCTTTCACTATACACATGGTATAAGAGCAGGAGTCTTTGATTGCCATGACTCCCCCATGAACATCCAGAAGGAACTCACAGTGGAGATGGGGTAGGAAAAACACACAGGATCCAGAAGACACGAGCAACTGCACACCTCTGAAACCATCATGCTATGCAATGTCCTCACGTATTTCAAAGCTTCATGAATCAGGACGAACACACACTCACAGAAGACAAATGTCTTCTATTTTGTATAATATTGATAAGAATAGTGCACTGCAGTGGCCTTGAAATCACAGGTGTGGGTTTTTCTTTCTTACCAGAAAATAGGACATATTATTCTCTAATAGACAGAATATTACAAGTTGAAAAATGATACCTATTTCTAAGCCTAAAATATATGCCATGTCCCCTCTGGAAAATGATATATTACCCACACATGTATTGCTTTGTCAACAATAAAGTATGTCATTCATATACAGCTCAATTTAGTGTCTGCCAGAAACCCTGAAATAGGAAATGATGCCAATAATCTACTGCAATAAATAGATTGATTATATTTTAATATATAAAGGGCTCGGTATGTATTTTTCCTGGAGGGTAAGTCCTTCTAGAAAGTCTTACTAATGAATTAGATGCAGATTTTAGTAGCTGTCCCTTGCAGTTACATTAGCTTTACAATAAAATGTTTTTCTCCTCCAAATTATCCAATGAGCATGGTACAGAATATGACTTGAGCTCAAACTACCAAGAGTTAGGTGGTCCCAAAAGCCTGTAAAAGAGTTGGAGACAGCCCTCGTTCCCACTGTTTGGAGTCCCACAAGAAGACCAAGCTACACAACTGTAACATATATGCAGAGAGCCTAGGTCAGTCCCATGGAGGCTCCCTGGTTGTCAGCTCAGTCTCTGTGAGATCCGATGAGCCTAGGTTAGTTACTCCTCACACTGGGTCACCTTGCCCAACCTTAATACATGGGGAGGTGCTTAGTCTTACTGCAACTTGATATTCCATGTTCTGTTGATACTCATGGGAGACCTGCTCTTTCCCAAACAGAAATGGAGGAGGAGTGGATTGGGGATGGGAACAGAGGGGGGTGGGGTAGGGGAGGACTGGAAGGAGAGGAGGGAAGAGAAACTAAAAAAAAGAAAGTAAAAAAAAAAAAAAGAGTTAAATGGAAGGGCAAGTCTGAAGGCATGTCACTGTCCTGAACTAATTTCAACAGTATAGGAAGTACACTGTGGGGTTGAGACATCCCTGCTCTTCAGGTAAGTCTCAGTACTTACATCATCAAAGTCTGCAATGATCTCATTCAGGAGCCGAAGGCATTCCAAGCCTTCCTTGTTCACATCTGATTCCGTGTAGAATTCCTTGAAGTCCGGGATGGAGGCAAACATGACGCAGACACAGTCATAGGACTGGTGGTACAGCTCCTGAAGGAAGGACAGGCTGTGAGCATTCACTGGCCTTCCCCCGATGGCCCTTCAGATGTGAGGGCTTGGGGAGATGGCAGTGTTATGGGGATGGGACCCTCTCCTTGCCAGACACACAGGCAGCACCAGCAACAGGAGGGCTGCTTCCACTCAAGGCTATCCATCTGTTTTCACGGAACCCTCTCTCTCCATCCTTCCTGAAAGATGCTATTGGTACACATGCCATATTGACCTTCAGTAACCCAAGTTCTGGGCCCTTCCACAGCTGCCATTGAGACAGATAAACCTTTAAAGTACAGATACAAGTTTCATTGGCCACCAGCTATTAGTAGGAGTCCTTGAGTGAAACCTGTCCTTTCTACTTCAGACCAATGTAATCTATCAGAGGCTGAGTTAGGACAACATGCTCTTCAGCCAACTGAAGGAAAGTAAGATCCACTCCTCAAAGAACAATACTGTATTAAAATAGTGTGTTATGGCCTCATCCTTTGGATGTAAGTTGGTTTTATCCTTTTTATTGGGTCCTGCAAAGAAGATAAAACTATTCAAGGGATTCCTTCAATTGCACCAGAAAGAATGAAGCCCCTCGGGCCACTTAGTCACACGGTATGAAATCCCAGATGCATGTAGCTGAAATATCCTTTCACTTCAAGCAGAGAAAGAGTCCAGTCCTTTGTATAACGACAGTAAAGCTGCAGCATCCTGCCTTCAGTTTCAAGCCCTTTCCATTGTTTTCCCATTGTAGAGTGATACCTTCTCGTCCAATGGCTTCAGAAAGGAAGGGCTCTGGGTGGGTTCATCCCAAGTGTGGAGAACCTGTCTGCAGCACAGGCAGAACAGCCTGGCACCACTGGGTTTACAGTACAGCATGGGAAAGGCTCACTTGGCCAGGAAGTGTGAGGAGTGTCCAGTTAAACCAGATAGACAGCCTCTGAGTGGGAACAGCACTCGAGTGGCTGGTGCTGCCCTTGTGCCTGAGTAGGAGGAGAGGGTGCCACTCTCTATGAACATTGCCAGTGAGCTCTGCTCCCACAGCAGCTAGGCCAATCCTCTGGCAAGGTGCACACTTGAAGCGCACTGTAACTCCAGGTTTAGGTACCTCTCAGAGGGACTATTTTGTATCCAGAGTAGCCTCATAATAAACACTTCAGGGAATGGCAACCCAAAGGAAGGTCACAACAGCTTCAAGGAAAATCAGATTCATGCCAAGATCCTATTCTCAGGACCTTTCATTTTGTAGTGCATTCAGCCGCTGTCTCCAAATCTGTGAATGCTGTAAGAACAATAGCATCAAGGATCTCTTTCTTCTCTTCACTCAGTGTGGTTGAGTTGGCGTGCAGTGCGGATCTCTTTGCAAGGCTGTTTTCTGAACTAAACTTCATATCCTTTGTAGACAATAGGAGACTGCCAAGGCCAGGTTCCAGTAATGCTGGCTACTGCTTGGGAGTCAGGGCACCAGGGAAGAGATAAGAGCAAGGAGCCCATTTTGGTTAATACCATTGTATTAACAAGTCATAAAAGATGCACTGATTCTCTGCTTAAGGCTGAGGGTACATTTAGCAACACTAGGAACCATTCTATGTATAGTGTACCCTCTGCTGACATTGGCAGCAGTCAGTGATCCTGGGAATGAAGCACAGGTGGGCTAGCAGCCATCACATACTGAGCGCCCATCTCAATGATAGGATGTACTCATCTATGAACACAATACCTTCATTAATACACATGACTGCAATCCTACGAAGCCTATGCTATTGCTTTCTTCCTACAGGTAAGGAAACTGAGGCACAGAGCAATGGCATCAGTTGTCCAAAGCTGAAATTACTCATGTTGATGTTGGGGCCTACCCTCATTAAGGTTTAAGTGATACTTTATGTAGAGTCTGACAGATGACCCTATGGGCTGGCTATGCTCTCTGCAATCAGGCACCTGCCACTGTGGATCCTGTGACTTCATTTTTCTCTCTTCCCCTGGAGTCTTGAAGATGTTTGGGAGTGGGGCTAGATGGAACGTATGGTTGTTTTGACTGCATGTCATCTCTTGCCGTGGCTGTCAGACAGGAATGCGTAAGAAAACTGGCTATGAGGCTTCTAAGAAGGTGAGTATCTGGGCCTCCTCACTGACCAAGTGAACTTCATCCTTAAGGATGGGTTCTGAGCATCCACATCACTTTGGAAAGCTCCAGGGATGTTCTGCTGTGTGACTCCGATGGACAGCTGAGGTCAGGAGGAAGTGGGACTCAGAAGAGTTGAGGGACCCAATAAGGCTTTCAGCTGGCTTGGAAGATGAGTTAGGACCAATCTCTGCATTTGTGGTAGACCATACAAGCTAGTAGACCCCACAAACTGCATACTGTTCACCCTCTCTGCTGAAAAAGTAGTCATCTGGAATCTTTAGAGAAATGCTCAGGGTAAGCTGAGACCACTGTACTTGAAACCAAGGAAACTTCCGTGCTTTCTAGATTCTTTGTCACTGATGAAACCCGAAGGCTTGAAAACATAATCTGAATTTTTTTTTTTTTTTTTTGGTTTTTCGAGACAGGGTTTCTCTGTGTAGCTTTGCACCTTTCCTGGGACTCACTTGGTAGCCCAGGCTGGCCTCGAACTCACAGAAATCCACCTGGCTCTGCCTCCCGAGTGCTGGGATTAAAGGCATGCGCCACCACCGCCCAGCCGCATAATCTGAATTTATGGACAGCTCTCAGCCTCTGGATTGAGTATGGAGCCAGAGAGGACCACATTCTGACCAGTGGGTAGCCTAAGCTTGGGCAGACTCCAGAGGATCTGGGGACTGGATAGAGACATGCAGGCAACCCTTGAGAAGATTCTGTGGTTCCGCTGGGAATGAGTGACTCATACAACTACCAAAACCTTTTACCAAACTCAGACGCATACACGTGATGACATTGTTGAACAAATGGGAAGAATGAAAGGGTCATCACCAAGACATTGCTTCTGTGTCCGCTGTCCCTGCTAATTTGTAAATGTACCAAGCTCTCCCCTGTGCTGAACAAAAGCCTGGGGGTAATCCCAAGGTTTTTTGTTTTTTGTTTTTTTAATAAGCAGGGGTAATACAAACTCCTTTCATCAATAATAATTAAAATACCCAGTCCAGTTAGTAATCAAACCCCGGACCTGCTGACTGTGTGTGCTGAGGAAGGAGATACAGCCGGACTTTACTCACTCTACCTGGTACTTCTTTGACAAGCCTTAGTCTTCTAGCCATGTTCTTTCCCAAACCACCCAGCACGGAGAGTCAGGGGAGAGCAGGTGTTTGGTGTCCAGGTCAACTTTGTTGCATTACCCACTGACTGCAATTACCCTCCCTGGGCAGTGACACCTGGCTTTTCTCCCGTGGATGTTTTTGAGGCTTTATTGATGACTCCTTACTGCGTGCCCTTCACTGGACATTTACTGTCCCCGTGGTGAACACCATGCATGTAACTGGTTGCCATCATCATTCTCCTAGTCTTGTGCCCTCAGCCTATTCTTCCCGGTTCTCTGGTGGAGTCTGCTTACCTCTCCAGGGAATTTTGTGAAACAGGGTCTAGAACAAGCCCTTGTCAGTGCTCATTCTCATCCATGGTCCCTGAGAAACACCCAGCCATTTTACTTTCCAAAATCCTGGCTGTCTGGTTATAGTCCCAATCTCCCAGCCCTGTGGGCCTAGACACTAATCATACCTTCTTGGCATTTTCAAATGTCAGGACTCATTATCTCTATCCTGAGTTTCAGGACTTTTCCAGGGCTACTCAGAGCCCCAGCCCAGTTAGTACTAAGCTAACTAGGCTAGAGGTGATGGGAGGGGCCCACGATGCCCCCAGAATGAGTCTCATTTTCACAACGTTCTCTCCTCTTCCGGTGTCTAGTCTCCTGGTCACTTCTGTATAGGTCAAAACCTATAACTGGGCTCCAAGGAGAGCCTTCCCAGGCTCTGCTCACTTTTTGGTGCTTTCTTTGGAATACAAGAGCTAATGTCTGTAGTGTCACAACCCAAGAGTCACTTTAATGCCCTGTTCCACAAACATGCACACACATACGAACTCATACACATGCTGTAGAGAAATGGCCAGGTTTCAGCAGTTAGGGACAAAGATAAACCAACCAAATATATCCTTCCTCCAAGGGACTGGAGATTGGAGAACATAAAAATAACTGTGATGGAGGCTGATTCTACTCAGTAATGGTGATGCCTGGGGCATCTCACCAGGCTGGAAGGAGTTTGGTGTGTTCTAGAAAGTATCCGGAGTTATATTGGTATTATCTCTTCCTGATCTAAGCTACTTTACCAGGCCTTCTGGTCTTGCCCATTACCCTACTGACGTGTGTAGAGATTGTTTAGCACCATGATCTTAAACTGTCAGGTAATGACTAATTTGTTAGGGGCTCATGTAATTAGTACAGAGACAGTACAGTGCAAACCTATCTATTGCTCTCATAGATAAGGAATGCTGTGGGCATTGGGCTGGAAGTACTCGAAAGGCTCTCGTTTATAAAGTATATCCCCAGAATGTCTGCTGATCAACACTTGGTTCCCCGAAGGAGGCTGACTGGCTAAATTTACAGATAATCCCCCTTCACCTGGGTCCGCAGAAAAGGGTCAGCTAGGTAACAATGCAGTCTTCTCATCTAATGATGAGAGTGAGCTCTGATGTGTATTTAAGGGGCTTCCAAGAAACATCCCAGCCATGCACAGTGGAGAGGACCTGTCCCTGGGTGCCCGTCATGAGCTCTCCTTCTATAGGGCAAGTGTGTGGGATGACCAGAGGAGGGGCAAGGGTGTGCCTGTGAAGCTGGATTTGGAGCAATGCATTCCATGCCAGGCTCTGAGCAGAGGCACAGCGAGTGATTTCATCAACACAAAAGTTTCAGGGAATCCTTACAGTGATTAAATAATCCTCGAGTCCTAGTTTCTGAGGGCAGGTTAATTTCTGTTTTTTACAGATGCAATGGGTAGGGATTAAATAGGACAAACTGCAAGGACTTTTGTTGATGTAGGTGATGACAAGCCACGCCATTTTACCAGGATGTTTTCTCCAGAAAATTTTTGTGTAGTGGAGGATGTCCAAAGCACCAGTGCTTGCCCCAAACGCAACCGTCACCCACACACCATGACACAGAGGCATGGGGAAGCTGCTTCCCTGGTTTTGGTCTTATATGGGTGGATGAAGGACTGCATGTGATACTCTGCAAAATGCCTGCCCTCCCTGTACACAGTACCATCTAAGTATCCCATGACAGATCTACCCAGCACGACTGCAAAGCGAGCCCCTCCTTTCTCCCTTTAGAAACGATAAGACCAAGGCTTAGATATGGAAAGCACCCAGATGAGAAGGCTGCAGAAGTAGGCAACACTGGGACTAAGATGTGAGGCCATGCTGCACGGCTCCACACTCCTTTCCTTCTCTTCTCTTCCTCTTCTCGATTACTGCCGGGACAGTGCTGACTGTCAACTTGGCTGAGTTAAGAAATGCCTGGGAAAGCAGTCCAGCACCCCTCGGGCTGTGTCTGCAAAAGATGCTTTCAGAGATGACCGGACCACGAGGGCTCTGACTTAGCAGATGATTTAATCCCTTGATGGACCATTCTCGTATTACTGAAAGGTAGTGGATATCGGGGTAGGGCCACTGGAGGAAGCATGTCATTGGGAGTGTCTCCTACAGCATGTTCTGGCTCCACGTTTTACCCTTCCCTTCTTCTCGGGCACTACAAGGGACTGACTCTTTTAGAACCATGAACCAGAATGAGTCCTTCTTCCCTTTAACTTGTTCTCCAGCATTTCGTTCACAGTGACTCAAAAGGGGCCGATGTTATTGAAGAACAAAAGAAACTACGCTTGGAAGCTTGCGTGGAATAGAGAGACAAGGAAGATCAAGGGAAGGGATTGTACTGCTGCCCTGGCCCCGGACACTTCAGGCGGGACAGGCCTGTGCTGCGGCGCTTCTGTCTGGGCCCCCTTCCTGCTGGCACCGTGGCTCTCTCGCGTCTCCCCTTCAGGCCTTCCATGCAGCCTAGAATCTTCTTCCCTGCCACTTGTCGCTTCCATCTCCCAGCTAGTTTCGAATGCTTTCTCTTCAGATTCAGGGATCCTTTCCTGACAGTGGCCTCCCCAGATCCTGAAAGGCACACTCCTGATATGTGTTGACAGACTGCTGTCCCCAAGAGGAGCCAAGAGTGGCCGTTCTGTCCTGTCCATTTCTGTATTTAGGACAGCACCAGCTGGCCCGTACGGCAATAGTAGAATCAGGCTAAACTTAGGATTGAATGAGCAGGACCAGCTCATGAGGTGGTCGGTGGGTAACAGCGTTGGGTGTGCAAGCCTGCGGACATGAATCTGGTGTGTAGAACACACGCAGGTGGAGAGAACCAGCTTCCCAAAGCTGACCTCTGGCCTCCACATGCACACATGACACATGTACACCTTTACTCACACACATCAGTCACATAAAGCACAATAATAAATAAATAAAACGGGAACAGCTAAAGGTATAAGAGGCTCCAGTACCACTAATAAAAACAATTTCTTGGGGCCTAGAGAGATGGCTCAGTGGTTAAGAGTACCGACTGCTCTCGTAGAGGTCCTGAGTTCAATTCCTAGCAACCACACGGTGGCTCACAACCACCTGTAATGAGATCTGGTGCCCTCTTCTGGACTGCAGGGATACATGCAGGCAGAATACTGTATACATAATAAATAAATAATTAAGAAAACAATTTCTTAATATGTACAGTAACTTAATTACTTGTAATCAATAATAAATAGGTCTCCGAGAAAGCTGCTTAGGTCAGAGAACATAGGTGACGAGGAGGAACATGTTTTGAGAGGATTGCTACACCCTGCACCCCTGGACTCCTCAGCTGCCCCACCTATATATGTATATCTATATATCTATATATCTATATATCTATATATCTATATATCTATATATTTGGCTCTCCACATAAAATCTTCTTTTATTTGTAAATTATAAGTTCATTTTACTAAAGATACATCTCTCAGGATATAAATGTAATACACTAAACATCATTAAATCTGTAGTAAAATCGACATGAATTACAGTAGCAGTGGACAAAAACCATAAGGAAAGAGCAGGATGGTGTCATGAAATGTCTATTCCTAAAACCTACACTCCATTCTCCGCATGAGTGCCAGCTGCTCCAAGCCTCCTCCCAAGAGGGTGCATGGCAGCCTGTTCACCCAGGTTGAGTTTATCTGGGAATGAGTTCATCTGTCCAGTTTCCCTCTGCTGTCTTCATAATCCTCTCCCGAACCCCAGCACAAATCTCCCATGGAGAGGCCTGCTCAGCCGGCTCTGAAAGTGCAGGGCGTCACGCTGGCAGTGCTCACCTAACGTTTTAAATTATGTCCAATTGTAGATCCGTCTGCTTCCTCTTGCTTTTCAGCAGTGTTAAAGAAAACACAAACACCAGGACATTTCACTGCCCAAGCCACCTCTACATTTCAACGACCCAGTCTTTTCAAGACTGCTGAGTCTCCTCAATGTCTGTTTCTCTCCACTCAAGACGGGCAGACTCAGGTCTCTGTGTGCTTCTATGGAAAGCTCTTAAATCTACCAGTCTCATAACTTATCTCATTGTCTTTGAAATTCTAAGGTTTTGGAAGTCTCCCAAGGAACCTGACAGCATAGAAACACTGCCATGTTCAATTCTGGCTTATTTGGGCCTCCTGACTTGGACTCTGTCACATGTGCTGATGAGGAAAGTGTCCTTCATGGTTGGGGAGACAGAAGTGGTCCATTAGGAGGCTTATTTGGGAATATCAAGTCTCTTAATACACTTCAGAACTTTACATGATTCAGGAAGAAATTTTAAATTGCATTTATGTTTGCCCATGAGTGTGCCTGTGCGCATGCCACAGTGTGAGCATATGGCGGCCAGAGGACAGCTAGTAGGGCTGGTTTTCTCCTTCCACTGTGTGAGCCGTAGAGACTGAACTCAAGTCGTCGGGTTTGGTAGCAACAACCTTTACCCATGAGTCATCTCACCAGTCTGGAAGCAATTCTTAGTAACAAATTATTTATTGCTTAGATATTAGAAAACTTTTTTTTCTGAGACACTGTCTCACACAGTCCTTTCCTTAGTCAAGACATCATTTCCCCTGATGTCTCTAGGAATAGTCAATATCCTCTTGAAATAGAACTTGTCAGGCTGACTGCAGACACACTGTATAGCATATGGTGGCCCCTCCAGAGGTCTTCAGCCTCCAAGCCCCCGTGACCCCGACCAGCCCCAGCTTGCCCATCTGACCTCATTTTTCAGGCTCCTGGCCAGGAAGTGTTCAGCCACGTGTGCAGGAAGCACGTTCTCCAGCAGCACTCGGTTTAGGTTCTCCATGGTTTCTATCTCCTCCCGCTCTTTTTTGAACTTGTTCTTCCACAAGAAGTCTAACCTACAGTAATATTCACTCTGTTACAAGAGGACACAGAGGTGAAGAAACAATAGGCATCTTGTCCTGCCAGAGTGGAGGTCATAAAGAGAAAACAAAACAAGAAGAACAAAGCGGCACAAAACAGAACTGTCACCCTCCCTGCAGAGCCCTCCGTCCCACCCAAACATCTGTCAATCACAGTATAACACAGATTTGCAAAGAACAGATGGGAGGAGAGAGTGAGCCTTGACAACAGGGCGCTAGGGGCTCTGGGGGCTTGCAAGTTAGTCTGATGGCAAGCTCCCCTCTAGACTGCCAATAGTCAGCTCCAATTACTTTTTAAAGCAGCGTAGGAGCATGAAAATAATGAACAAGTAAGAAATTCAGGATGCTTGCTAGACAACGATTTGTATCACCTAAGAAACACTTTAAATTTGTGGTAATTGGTCCTTAGACTTTGCAAAGCAGTCTCTCCTACCACAATTACATAGTTGTTCAGTATAAAATATGGATTTTAAAAAATTTAGCACTACACTGTGTCTTAAGAATGACAGTATATTGTAGACAAGCGTGTATGTTGATATTATTGACTTAGAAAAGGGGCTGCTGGTAAAACACACGCTCATGACTTACAGTGTACTAAAATATAATATAAACTACATGAGCCAGTCGTCACTCATTCTGTAGACATGGAGACACTATTAGCCGACAGAGGCCCTCTCGGTCCTTGCCATCATCTTGTGTCTCCTGTGAGACCAGTAACCGAGTGTAATGAAACAGCCTGGAGAAAAACCTCCTGTCAAGGATGGGCTTCATGGAGAGGGCGGCTTTTAGGGCAGAGAATGAGCTACTGACACATGAGTGCAAAGGAGAGTGAGACTAAGCATTTGCTGTTCCTCTGGTTTGATTAATTATAAACATTACAGTACACACACACACACACACACACACACACACACACACACACACGCCTCTCAAGTACAAGTAGGGATTCTAGAAAAAAAAAAAACAAACCACACTTCAGCCGAACAGAACAATGATCCTTCATTAAGCAGTTTGATTCAAACCACACATGATACATTAAGAAGCATCTCCTTCTTTGCTGTAGCATCTATTTTCACGTCACACAGTGAGACAACTAAAAAAACTAAACTATTCAAGGCTTTACATTTAAAGTCAAATTTCTCACACACTGTATTAATAGAAATTGTGTCAACTCACTGATTGGAAAAGCCCTTTATCTTGGAGAATGCCTTTGGAATTGGGGGGCAAAGGGGTAGTTTTAAATAGAATAGAAGCAGCAGGGCATGGAGGAGTATTAAGAAGACACAGGTGAAAATCCAAAGGCAGGCACAAATGAAAGCAATGTAAATGAGACCACCTCCTAACAGCCAGCTCAGGCAGTAAGCCTGCTCCTTGTAAGTCTCATGGTTCCCATGAGCCAAAGCACAAGGCTGCTCAGGTGTTCTTAGGGCATCACAGGCAAACATTTTGTTAGCCCCCTACTGGAAGGAAATGAGTAATTTGGAAATAGCTGCACTGCATGGAAGTGATGATTTGCTCATCTTTTTCTGTATCTATGCATCATATATATGTCTGTCATCTACCATCTACATACCTACGTGTCCACTAACCACCTTCCTGCTACAGCTTGGGAATGGTTTACATGAATCCCTGAGAGGTTCATGTGTTAGGAATTTGGCCTTCAGTGTGGTGATGATGGCATGGAACCTGTAAGAGGTGAGGGGTAGTTTGATGGGAGGTCCTTTAGTTACTGGAGGTATCTCCTTGGAAGAAACTGAGATTTGGAGGACTATCTAGCTTTCTGTTTTGTGCTATCATCTTTCTTACCACACAGGACAATGTGATGTAACCAAGATGGCCTTCACTATAGCTGAGAGGGTGCCAGGGCCTTGCCCTTGAATGTCTAAAACTTTGAGACGTATAATAAACTTCTTTTGTTTACAAATGTAACTTATCTATCATCTATGTCTGTCTATCTATCTATCTATCTATCTATCTATCTATCTATCTATCTATCTATCTATCTATATCTCTAGATCTTTTTGCACATGTTAATTATTTAATCTACCTACATTATCAATTATCAATCAATCATCTACATCTATTTATGTATCCATAGACTCTCTATCATTCCTATTATCCATTCACCAAACCATCTATCCACTGTACCACTTTCTCAAGCAATGAAAACCTGCCTTAGATTCTTTCTTCTATGTATAAGCACTGTTCATAAGAGAAACTCACATTGAAGGCCATAAAAGGAAAACAAATGTATCTCTTTCAAACCACTTGTAATGAATTGAACAGTGTCTCAGGTGGCAGTCTTAAGCCCTAGATCCTGATAGCCATGACTATGGTCTTACTTGGACACAGAGGATATGTTTGATGTATTTGATGGGGATCTGGGTATAAACTTATCTTGGAGTTAGGTTGGACCCTAAATTCAATGGCTGTTATCTATGTAAGATAACATCGGAATGTTATCTTTTACCTGAGAATGGATATTTGATGCAGAGACATGGGGAAGGCCATGTGAGACATCCAGCAGAGATCTAGGACTAAGGCATGGCCTAGGTGACTGTGGGGAGGGCAGAGCTGATGAGGAGAGCAGAAGGGCTTGTTTGTCACTTTGTGGAGAACAGTGGGAGTTCCACCCAGCCTCCCTGAGCCACAGTTTTGCTTTGCAAACTTTTTGTTCCTCAGATAGCCACCATCTCTCAAATTGTGTCAGGCAGGGGGTATGTCACAAGTGTTTGTGACCCTCAGTGCAGGGTCACACTCAGCACAGCCTCAAGGGAGTCTCCTCATGCTTTGCCTATTTCCAAAACTCATTCCAAGGAATGACAGAGCTTCCTATCTGTCTGCATGGACAAAATCAGGGGTCACGGGGTTGAGTGGCCAGGCAAGATGTGACTCGGCCATCTTTGGGTTCCAGACACCCCAACAAAATGTCATCAGCCTCACTGTGGGATCATGGAGACTGCCCTGTTTTACACTAGGAATGCACGTCACTTGGAACACAGACTTGACATGCAGCACGTGGCCGTTTAAACTAGAGGAAACACAGGCTTCTTCCATTTCTTAATGAGACCCGTCACTGCTTAAGTTAGACTCATAAACTAGATTTTTAATACAGAAAATGTTACTGTAGATTTTGTACAAGAGATTGGATATGCTTTCTTTACTTTTCTTAGATTATTTGTTTTATGTGTATGTGTGCCTATATATGTGCACTATGTGTGTGCCTATATATATGTGTATGTACTATGTGTGTGCCCGATGTTCATAGAAGCCAGAAGAGGCCACTGTATCCCCTGTAGTCAGCAGTATGGATGACTCTGAACTACCACATACATGTTGGAAACTAAACCTGGATCTCCTATAAGAGCAAAAGTATCCTTAACTCCTGAGCCAACTTTCTAGCCTGGTCTATGTTTTTCTTAAGCTTACATAACTAGAGTGATCTTTAGGCTGCTACTTTGCTCAGAAAGCAAACACATCTCTGTTGCTACAAGAAAAGGTGGTCATGGGCAAAGGAGACCACACAACAATGAAAGTAGCTTTCAAAATGCCCACACTTCCACGTAATAAACAAGCTAGGAAGTAGGGACTCCAGGGCCATGGATGCCACAGCCTTTGGAGACCTCATATAAGTAGAGGTGACTTTTGTAATGTATTTGTGATTTGGAAAGGGTGCAGAAGCACAGCTTTTCCTATCCCAGAAGACTCTTCTGTAATGAATCACCCCTGTGATGGTTCTAGATTGAGGCTGGGCTCCTGGCCCACCATGGTACTTCCCATGTGCCTCATGCAGATGTGTGATTCACAGTCAGAGGCCATAAAAGTGACCACAAAGAATCACTCCACTCCTTTAGGAAGCAATGGCTTTTCCAGGTGTCTAGATATAGAGAGTATATATCATTACATTAAGGAGAAAAGAGGAATAGCTTCCTATAAAGACTCCTGAGCACAATTGTGCCAGTGGCTGACCATAATATTGAACACTTACTTACTTACTTTAATTCTATTACAGAGTAATGAATCAACTGTCAATTAGCAATCAATTGACCACAATCACAGAGTGGGATTGAATGCTGGTTATCCCCATGGCTATTAAAAATCAGGGAGTGGTGGGATCCAATTTGGTTCTAGCATCTTAAAATACTCTGTGATGGGAGGTGATCTAAGTGGTGATTATTAAAGAGAGACTTTAGACATAGCGTCAATGGCATGACATGGAGAAGCAGGTAATTCACAGAAGGGTTGCTATTTCCTAAAGAATGGCCGCCTGAGGTTGTTGCATAAGGAAGCTCGGTTCTTTTCTCTGTAATTTATTGGGTAACCTGGGAAGCGTAGGGGTATGGGCTGCTCCATGAACGAAGGCAGCAAGCTGGTCAGTAGTGAGAAACAAGCAACAGACAGATGATCAAGTCACAGGAGAAAGCAGGGGAGGAATGAACCCCCAAAGCAGACAGGATGTCACGAGGGCAAGCCAGAGAATGGAGAAATGCAGACACGGAGAGGCTGAGGTGGCAGAAAAAGGCTCACACAGGGTTTGGGGGGGCCTGACTAGCTGAGCCCAGGGGAGCTGCCACACTGCTAGCTCCCAGGAAACATGCAGCTCATACTGCTTAGGTATCAGAGGACAGTTCCAGATGCGGCATGCTAGCCAATGAAACAGACTCTGTCCAACTGTACAATTGTTAATAGCTATGTAGCAGGGAGATTGGAAGACAGACTGAAAGTCATTAAGTCTATAGGTATTTGCCACAGAGTTCATGTGCTTTTTCAGTAATGCATCCATGCTAAGGTTCGGTGGCTTTTAATCCGAATCATCCATTTGGCTTCACAGTACCAATATCATAGGCTTTAAAACAGATATTAGGGACAGAGCTGCCTGGCTTCTGATGTCTTACAATCACTAATGGCTGACTTTGTGCACAGGCATCAGCATGGTAATCCTTAAACTCCAGTATTCACAGCCTCTCCTGGGAGACAAGGAGCAGGCAGAGCCCTAAGAATGAGCAATAGTTTCATTTGCACCACAAAATACAATTTTTAGCAGAGAACCATGTTTTGAGGAATGGCTGAAAATGAAGCAAAGGTACCATACCAACTCTCGGAAGAAGTGTGCCGTTCACTGTGGCAGACCCATGTATGGGTAATTCCCCATAGTTCCAGCTGTTTGCAAACTACGACACATATGTAGTTTGAGATTTAACAGAAAATTAATTGGTTCATATCCCTGGTGCTCTGAAGTTTACCCCTTTCATAAAAACCACCATTTCCTTCGTATATGGCCCACACCTTGGGTGCCTTTTCTCTTAAGTGATTAGATGATCCTGCTTCTCAATCATTTTCTTTTTAACACAGACATGGCCCCAGTGCAGATCTGCACCTCAGGGGATGACAGAAAGAACATCTTACCTGTCTACCCAGAACGAGCAGTGTGATGAAGAATATAGAGAGGGACACGGAGCCCATGGTCTTCAGGTCTTTCCAAATGCCTGGTCTATTGAAAAGAACAAACCAACAGGCGGACAGACAGATGGACAGACAGATCACAACACAATGACACAACAGGCACACAAGACTTAGAATCCCAGTACTGACAAACTCCAGAGCCCCCACTGCATTTCCAGATTCCGTCCCAGCCAGATACATATTTCCAATATATCACAAAACCCAATTTGCATAAAAACAACAAAAAATTGAAGTCCACAATATTGAGGACACAGTAAAGGAAAATATGTACAAATTAATACAGACTTTTACTTGGCACTGAGCTGTAACAGATACTGCAGGAGGGACTTGAAGAATACTAATCTATTCTGTTAATGCTTGTGGGATTGAGATCGATAATTGGATACATGTTTTCTTTAATGTTTCCATTATTGCTCTCAGAATGAGAGAGTGTGCTGGAAATTGTTGACTGTGTGAGGTATAAAAATGAAATAAGGAAATTAGTTTCTTCAAGGCCCTCCGGCTTGCGACTGACAGGTGCAGTTTCATATAACATTCCAGCTGATGCATATTCTTAATAAGTTTGTGTAATTCTGCATCACAGAGATAGGAGTCCTATTCATTGCCAATCTGCCCTCAGATCCAGGTGAACACTGGCAATCTGTGGTTAGCTGGGCTGGGCCCTCCCTTCTCACTACAGCAGTCAAGGCAGTGACTCCCAGCACATCTGCATTAATGCAAGGAGACGTCTATTGCAATTCTTGGCAGTGTTCTGCATTTTTCTAGCAAGCAGCTTTCCCTCATTCAAGTATAAGGAAGACCTGAAAAATAATGGGTAATTTGCGCAGACACTGTCACACGAACAACATGGTGACGGGCAATCGCTTTCTTCACTTGCTTTGTGAGTTTCCAGTTTTCCCATTGACGGTCCAGGGGCAAGTGAGATACTAACAAGATCTGATGTAGCTCGATGGGCTCCGAAGTAAGGGAGCCAGGACTGGAACTGTGAGCTGTGGGACTTTGGAGAATCTATCGGAGGGGATACAAATGCCAACCTCATGGGCCATTCTGGATACATCAGTTATACACCTGGACACAGACTGGCCCACAGCACTCTTTGCAAACGGCACTGGGGACTTCAGAGTTAAGAGTACTGTGATAATAGAAGGAGATGTGTAGAAAGCTAGAGGAAAGGGAAGCCGGCACACTTCACAGGCAGAATGTCACGTGAGAAAAGGAAGGGAGAGCGGATTTCTGCAAGAATCACTCATTCCCAGAGACTAACACTCTGGGCATCTCAGAACTCTCCAGAAGGACAGTATGTGCATTTGTGCTCTTCCCTCTGGATCACACCTGCTGTGGCTGTTAAGACACTGAGCTCATTTGCCATGAGGAGGTCCCTATTTCTCCAAGAATTATGAGGAGGGCACAGGGCAGCTTTCCTATTCTGCTGGAGCTGATTTTACGACCTGGAATCATTCTTGGCCTCAGGCAAATGTGTCTAATGACATAGTTTAAATGGCTGGGGAAAGCAGATAGCTAATAACAACGTTGACATCAGGAATTTTAAACTCATTTTTCTTTTCCTCCACATTAACCACACAGACACCATGATAGCGGGTTAGTAAGAGTGGCATAGCACAGCCTCATCCCTGGAAGGTACAGGCTGGGCTTTGCACGCTCGTGTTATCCAGCTTTGCAAGCCAGGGGACAGAGACAGAAATGACAGTTCCTCACTTCCAGCTACCACTCCTTCAGCACCAAACGAAGAGTAAAAAGCTAAGCACGTAGGTCAGAGTTTAGTGGTAGCTTTGTCAGCGACACAAAATGGACTCAGTTCCCTTTTGATTTCCAGTTAAGAGACAAGGAGTCAGGCAGGATCTTCTTATGAATTCAGAGCCTGGCTAGGATTCCATTTAACACGTAGAAAGTGCACATAAGCGAGCCATTGGCATGTCGTTCTGGGGATGCCTCATGCTAATGCCTCATAAGTGAGGTGTCAGGGGAAGGAGTTGACACCAGAGTTCCACCTGTCTTTCAGGTCGTCCAGATGACTTAAGACAGCAGTGAACTGGTGGTGGGCTCTTGGGAAAGCCGCAAAGGGAAGTTTTCCTCATTAGTTCTGGAGATTACAAATCACAGACCTCAGTGATCTTACAAAAAGTATGACACAGAGAGCCTGCAGGACACTGGGTGCCGGGAAGTGGACGCCACTTCCTGTTGTGAAACTCCCTGTCCATCAGGAAGGACTGCATTTTCTCAAAATGTTCCCTAAAAAATATCTTTTACCAAGAAAGCAGAATGAACTGTCAACGGTTGGCTGCCTCTCCTCACCAGGAGACATTTGCAGACAAATGATGCTGGGACCCTTGAAATCTGAAAGCTGGATTCACGCATGAAGATCCATTCTTGGGTTACTCTACTGTTCAAGAGCATGTGGATGGGGTGGGCAGGAAGGGCACTGATAAAGTCGTGGATACATTCCCGAGTCTAGCCCACTGTTCTGATCACTGTATCAGCTTCCTACTGCAGCAGGTACAAAGGTACTGTCACCAAGTAGCTCCAAACCATAGAAATGTTTTATTTCATAGTTTTTGGAGGTTGGGAGTCTGAGGCCAAGTTGAGTTTAGAGCCAGTCTCCTCTGCAACCCAGAGCTTCCTCGTCTCTTTCCAGCTTCTAAGGGCTTGCTGGCCACCTTTGATGCTCCTTGGCTTGCTTCCATGTGTATCATCCAGGGTCTGACTTCACCATCACTGGACAAGCTCAAGTGTCTCTGTCTCTTCACAAGGTCAAAGTCTTAGAGGACTGCAGTCATTCTAGGCAAAAGGCCCACCTTCCTCTTATTTAATCTCATCTTAATTTAATTTTATCTTCAACTATCTTATTTTCTCATAAGCTCACACTGTAAAGTCCTGGGAATTAAAATGTCAATGTATCTTTTATCTTTTTTTGAAGGGGGAGTGTCATAATTTGAATCATTGAATGGTTTAGACATGTATATAAAATGATAATTCTCACTCTTTCAACTCATTGTTTTGCTCTGTTCCACAAATCTCTCTCTTTCCCCCTTCTCCCCATCTCTCTCCTCTCCCTCTCCCCTCCTCTCACACACACCATCATGATTAGGCCTCTTTGATCTCTTTTGGTTGGGTGGTGGGGTGTCAGATGGCAACACTGAGTTGCGAAGCCAGGAGATGCAGCCAGTGTAACTGTAACCATTTCTGACAGTGATTTCTAGCAGGACGGTGACGTATGCTCTCTCTCTATGCAGAGGCTGGACTCTGGGGACCTGGGCCCTACACATGCCTGTAGTCACACACTAATGTGCAGCTGGCTGGCCCTCTGCCTGAAGCAGCTAATGTGCAACCATCCCTCAGGATTCAGGAATCCAAACGAAAGATACCCTGATGAATGGGGTGAGAGAGATGCACCAGTGCACCAGTCTCTATCCTGCAGGCAAACTGCTCTCATGAGGTACACAGGACATTTTCATTATTCTGGGGAGAAAAAGTAACCTGGGGATATGGACACAAGCATGATCTCATGAATGCAGAAGATGCTCCCTAGATGTTGGGGGGAAAGGGCCCTTGCTGAAGGTCTCCCAGGTCTTGCAGTGAAAACAGAGGCTGGGTTAAAGGGAAGATTAAGGGTTAACATGACAGGATCTGGAAGCTGAATAAGGGAGCTTATTGCTAGGTGTGAGCGAAGAGGATGAGATGGAGAAGGGGAGGGACACAGTTTTGGGGCTGTGGCCACAAGTTTGCTATCCACCTCCACCTGAAACCCTTGAGTGACATACGTAAGACACTGCTGTCTTTACAGTCTTGCTTCTAATGCAACTGATTGTGACAGACCAAATTGTAAAGCTGGTTTGAGCTAGAAGCTTCTGGATATGCAGCCACACCATAGACAAGGATCTAAAAATGGGGGAACCAAGAAAGACTGTGGCTACCTCTTGGTGGCTGCGTTAACTCTCT
>CABHPR010129766.1:0-27246 GCA_902168415.1 Peromyscus melanophrys | reverse complement strand
TTTTTTTTTTTAAGATTTATTAATTTATTATGTATACAGTATTCTGCCTGCTTGTGTCCCTGCAGGCCAGAAGAGGGCACCAGATCTCATTACAAGTGGTTGTGAGCCACCATGTGGTTGCTGGGAATTGAACTCAGAACCTCTGGAAGAGCAGTCGGTGCTCTTAACCACTGAGCCATCTCTTCAGCCCCCTATGTAGTTTCTAAGCATTTAGGTGTATGTATATGTGTGTGTGCGTGTGTCTGTATACTCTAAAGACATGAGAAGGATTTGTTTCAATAATGCCCACTACACAAAGGATCAGAGAGACATGTTAGGAGATGGCTTTTTTTTTTTTTTTTTTTTTTTTTTGGTTTTTTGAGACAGGGTTTCCCTGTGTAGCTTTGTGCCTTTCCTGGAACTCGCTTGGTAGCCCAGGCTGGCCTTGAACTCACAGTGATCCACCTGGCTCTGCCTCCCGAGTGCTGGGATTAAAGGCGTGTGCCACCACCACCCAGCTCCTAGAGATGGCTTTGCAGTTAAGAGCACTGGCTGCTCTTCCAGAGGACCTGGGTTCACCTCCCAGGACCCACATGGCAGCTCACAACTGTCTGTAACTCCAGTACCAGGGGACCTGATATCCATGGCAAAACACCAATGCACATAAAATAATAAATAAATAAATTTTAAAAAAGAAAAGAAAATCTGCTTTTGTTGTTGTTTGCTTTGGTTTCTGGGTCTTTCATTTGTTTGTTTGTTTTTGTTGTTGTTGCTGTTATGTTTTATTTTTCCTTGAGTCAAGCTTTTACTATGCAGGCAAGCTAGGCTGGAATGTGCTATACTCTCCAAGTTGGACTCAAACTTGGAACTGTAGGTGTATACTATTAAGCCCAGAAATACTTATTCCCATTCCTCTGAATCATATTTTGTCTTATTTATAGACTAAATGTCATATGCTGAGATATGGTCAATTCTAAAGCAAAACAAAGTCCTCTTTGCTATACATGACATAACCACAGTTCTCCATAGCTCCTGTTTACAAAAATGTTTGAGTTATGACCCCAGCCAAGCACTTCTAATGCTCAGAGATGGAATAGCTCATAGAAAGAGATGTCTAAAGAAGGCTGTGTTGTTGAACAGCTCAAGTAGAGTTATTTCTAATAGAAGGCTAAGCTGCTCATAGTGATTATGGAGAGTATAAGTCTCCATGTATGTGTTCCTCAGGCTAGATATCTATTACTTATTCTTCTTTCACGTGGACAAGGATAATATTGCATGGACCACAGCTGCAAACACAATGACTGGAAATATGCTTAAAGTGTATTTATTTATGTAATACCTAAAAGTGGATGTATATAATCAATAATGTTAAAATATATAAATAAAACATTTTAAGAAGACAAAAATTAGAGAAAATAGAGGCTGATTTTTCTCATCCAAGACTCCCATTTGGAGAAGGGTGATGCCCAACTGTTACACTGATCACTTCCAGGAACCAAGCTCTGAAATCTGATCTCAACATTGTGACAAAACACTCCCCCCCCCAAGGCTGAAGTGAAGAATGAAGGCATGCTATTTTATTTCAGTCCTAAAGGAAATATGACCAATTAAAATTAAATCAATAGTGAGCAGATTTTTCAAAATTGACAGATAAATCATACAGGGGAAAAGGTAACAATTACACAAACAAATAAGCTAGTTTTGTTTGTTTATTTGTTTTTTAAAGAAAGCCTACCCACCCATTCCCAATGCTGTTTATATACCCTTCTTGTCCTATGAACCCTGGATTCTCCTATGACAAAATCAGGTAAATAAAGTCCCTAGCATATGTAATTAAAAGTCAGTATCAATGCTTTGTTTTCTTATCATGTTGCTTCTATTAATGACTTTAAAATTACATTTGAAAATTAGTATATTATGTCCCATAGATTCTTCATGAGACTTTCCCCCATATAATCTCAGTGATTCTGCTTGCCCAAACCTCTTTTGTTTTTCTGTTACCTCTTCATGTTGATCAGAATGCAGCTGATTAAAACATACTTACCCCATGCTTTCTTTCCATCTCCAGAGCCACAGACCTGTACACTGAAAGACTTTCTCTGCAGCAATGGAGACTGTGTTTCATCAAGGTTCTGGTGTGATGGAGAGTTTGACTGTGCAGATGGCTCTGATGAGGTAGGGATCTCCATGAATACACACAAAGAGGCAAATCAGGTCTCATACAGGGTAATCATCATTCAGTACGGTAAGTGTGACCAAGGATAGCTCTGTAGTACACCCTGCTCTGGATGCCCTGAGGTAGTTTTAATTTACGTATTATGCTGTACAGTCCTCACAGAATAACTATGCTACTACTGAAAAATAATTCTATAGTATGTTTTCTCTCCACTGTTGGATATCTGATCAGGGAATATGATGCTTGGAAATCTTCTTCCCTGTGGCGCTGGTGTCCTTGCCATTTATGAATTTGTTCATAAACTTGCTGGAGTATTTACAGCTCTTACTACTATTTTATGCATTTTAAAGTATTTCTTTCTTCAGTGGCTACAGTCTTATAAACTTTACTGTGGATCATCGATTTTCATGAAACCATGGGTTGAGATTCCCTAAGATGATGGATCAGAATCCATTTATTATAAGATCTATGTTTTAGGTGAAAATAGGAGATAATTTCTCTGGACAACTCTGCAAGCTTGAATTGTGCTTAGGCTTCCCTGCTATGTATCATGTGACTCCAAGAAGCTTTAAAATTAATCCTACTGAAATGATACCAGTGTAGCAGGAATCTTAGATGGCCTTATTAATAAAATCAAACCTGAGCCAGGTATAGGGGTGAACTGGAAGATCACAGAACCAGAACAAGCCACAGCTACCTCACCTCACTGGATCCTCAGCTGGTCTTGTTTCCTCAGATTGGAAGCTTCTGTGTCCTCATATCCGAATGGCTCTCAGCTGAACTGCTGCTAGAAGCCTGAAAGCTTAACCAGCCAAATGCCTAACCAGGCCAAATACTTCTAGTTTCTGGTCTTCACTTCTTATATATCTTTCTGTTTTTGCCATCACTCCCTGGGATTAAAGGCTCACTTTCTGGGATTAAAGGCGTGTGTCACCATGCCTGGTAGTTTCCAATGTGGCCTTGAACTCACAGAGATCCAGAGGGATTTCTACCTCTGGAGTGCTAGGATTAAAGGTGTGAGTGCCACCATTTTCTAGCCTTTGTATCTAGTGGCTGTTTGTTCTCTGACCCCAGATAAATTTATTAGGGTACACAACATTTTGGGGAACACATTACCACCACATACCGGCTTTTGGCTTATATCACCTGAGGTAAATTCAGGAACAATCACTTTAAAGGATTTTCTTTGTTTCTTAATTGTTCAGGAGGAAAACAGGGGATGTAAGTAAGCCTAAGAGGAAAAGAGGTTTTCAGTTCATTGTAGAAGTCATTGCTCTTTCACTCACATAGTACTGCTATAGATACGTTTTTGCCTCATAGGCAATTACACATATTTGCTACTCATAAACACCATCCCATCGAATTTAGACTGTACAGGATCTTCCTTAAAGCTTTAGAGGTTTTTGTTTCATTTCTAAGTTCCCTAAGCATCCACTGATTCCCTTTCTGAGAGAAAAGCATAGCATACCTCTACTGTTTGGGCAATAGTGCATAAAAAGTAAGGCTTTTCCAGTCTACCATTCTTATAAGGACAGATACTTTAATTTTCTCACCATTTTGGAAAATCCATCCTAATTATAGCTATGAATGCAGTGTTTGGCCAAAATCATGTATGACTTCTTACCTCAAGACCACCAAATGTGAACTTTAGATTTGCAAAAATATCTCAAGAGAAGTTGGAAATTATCCATTTCATTCAAAGCTATTCGTAAATCAAAATCTAATCTCCTTTACAAGATTTTACAAGGAGACTACATAGTTTACATTGACCAGCCACATACTTGTTTAGCATCTATCATTCAAAAATGTCTTAGACACTCCCAAGTCAGGAGACTATATCTCATGTAAACTTACCCATGCCATGACAATGTTTTGATTTTTATTTTGCTTCAGTCACTTCAAACTTCCTTGAGCCTTATAAGTTCTTGTTGTATGTTATCACTAGATGTTCAAAATATAGAAGAGTCAAAATCTAATTTTAGTGTAAATCTTTCCAAAATATTTTTCATGTCAAAGTAAGTATGTTTACTAATAGCATTCATCTCATTCTCTAAATTCCTGGGCATAGTATTTTCCTGGTTGAAAATGTTTTCAATTACTAAGTGTCATCAAGGCAATGCTCTAAGTAAATTATTCTTTATTATGGTCTTCATTAACAGACAGTGTAGTCCATAGTAAATTCTATTTTTTTCTTTAAAGTCTACAATAACATTTTGTTTGATAAAGACAGTGAGGCAAATGAACAAAAAGAGAATTTAGCACAATGCTAGAATGGACAATTGCATAGAGATAATATTACTAGTAACTAGAAAAGTTGGGAGAACTGTCATTCTGTGTATACATACATACTCAGTGTTGCGTGCTCTTAATAATATCTTTACAAAACAACATGAAATAAAGATTAAAGCTTGGATTAACTTAATTTAATGTCAAGTACATATCTCTGTTGCCTGTATAGATAATTATCTTTTAAAATATTTACTTACATTTGTATTGGTTTTTGTTTATTGTGCATATGGAAGGATGGTGAACAAATGCCATGATATGGATGTGGTCAGAGAAAAACTTGGGAGAGTTTATTCTCTGCTTTCCCAATGGGGGCTCCAGGTATTGAACTTAGGTTGACTGGCAGTAAATATAGCAACAAAAAATAAATAAATTTTAAAATATCAGTACGAGAACCTGCTTAATATTTCTTTTTTCTAAACTATCTACCTCTAAAAACAGTATAAAACAAAGAGAAATCCAGTAGTAATGCTCACTCAAGTGTTCATAGTGATTTATAAAGATCATTTCCCAATTATTGCTATGGGAATGTGGAATTCTAGGTTTGAGAAAAGAATTTCACAACATGAAATGTTAACAACATTTTAGAATGTGAGCACACAAGACTAAAGGGCCATTGAGCACAGGGCATAGAGACAAACTTGAAAGGGCCTTCACTGACAAAGGGAACAAATAAGTTGCTATAATGAACTGAAACCCTAATAGAATTTTCCCAAGTTCCTGCCCTGAGAAAATTCCTCCCAGAGTCCTGCAAATATGCAACATATGGCATGGGGAATCTGAGGGAAAGGAATCTATGTACACTATGCTCACTCTTTTGTCTGTAAACTTTATTCCTCTATGACAAAATTCTATTTATACAGCTTCAGCCCTGTCCTCATATTCAGTTCCTCTCTGTGCCCAATTTTCCTGTCCTCATAGTTTTAGTAAGCTCCTATTCTTTTGACCAGATCTTCATCCTCTGTTCCTTCATCTTCCATCTATATCTTTTCTGTCTCCTTATGCTTAGCCCTGATAAACCCCACAAACATCTGCTTTGCCCTCTACTGAACCTCTGTCTGTCTCTCTTCTCTCTGGCCACCTGGTTCTGTGTCTGCCTCTGGAATTCTGCTCTGGTCCTTAGTGCACTTGGTTATGCAAAAAGCCTTATTGTCCTCAGTTAGTCTCTCTGCCATGCCCCTAGCCTGAGGGAAGGGCATGGTCTGAGCTTCATTTGAACAAGAAACAATGCATCTAGGAGCCTGT
This sequence comes from Peromyscus melanophrys, assembly GCA_902168415.1. NCBI lineage: Eukaryota > Metazoa > Chordata > Mammalia > Rodentia > Cricetidae > Peromyscus > Peromyscus melanophrys. The sequence continues at coordinate 21,560 of CABHPR010129766.1, read as the reverse complement.
TTGTCTCCTAGACTCAGCAGGGGAGTTAGTTCCCTGAGTGGAACAGTGTCTGAGAAGCTTACCTGTTTGCCAAAATAGTCTGGAAGTATTTGAGCATGTAAGAATTTCATAGCAGAAGACAGCTGAAATATTAAAAACTGGATAACACCAAATATTCCATGACAAATGGCTTCCCATATGACAGACCCTTGGCCAGTCAAAGTATAGCTTTAATACACAGCTGAATCTCTATAATATATTCTTGTGGTCTGCAAGAAAACCAAATAAGCATAAAATTTATGAGTTCATAATAGCACTTAATAAGATCTCAAAAGTTACTTTTCGTTTGCTGTAATATTAATATTCTTAAGAAAATGTAATTTGAGGCTGGAGAGATGCCTTGATGAGTAAGAGCACTTGCTTACAACTACCTGTAACTACAGTTTCAAAGGAATCTAACTCTCTCTTTTGGTCTTCATAGAAACTGCATAGTAAGATGCATATACATCCATGCAGTCACAACATTCATACGTGTAAAATTAAAACAAAGAAATCTTGAAAGGAAAAAAAAAAAGGCCAGAAGGAGTTGGTAGAGGAGGAAGAATGTATTCAAAATATATTCATAAAATTCTTAAAGAATGAAAGCTATAGAAAAGATAATGTAACTTAAATTCGGAATGCAGGGAATTTTTGGAAGAACAAATAGAATTTCTAAGCAATAAATAATGTTTCCAAAAAACAGAGAATGGGAAAAAGTTTTATATAAGTTTAGTCTTACCTAAATTCAATATATAGACCTACTTTGAAACCTCATTTTGCCAAATAATATATTTAATTAAATAAAGATATTTCAAGTGGTTTAAACATACCAATGGATTATTATTTGTATGGTACGTAAATTTTCCAATGCCATTTCATGTTAAAATATTCTTGAATATATATAAATGTGAGAAGGATGAAAGAAATGTGAATTGTGAAATGTTGATTTAAATACTTGGTTTATAAATATGAATGATCTTTATACATGTGGGGCTTAATTGTAAGTCACAACCAGGAAAATACACACACACACACACACACACACACACACCACCACCACCACCACCACCACCACCACCACCACCAACAACAACAACAACAACAACAACACAACTATGAGCCAATACATTTTATGAACATAGATACAAAAGTTCTTACCATAATACTTACAAACTAAATCCAACAGCCTGTTAAAAAATTATTCACAATGGTCAAGTGTGATTTATTCTAGGGAAGCAAGGATTACTCATTATATGCAAATCAATAACAATAGTATGCCGAGACAACAAAATGATAAAAATGTGATGATTTTTATAAAGACAGGAAAGGATTTTAATAAAATTCAACATTCTTTCATTATAAACACTGAGGAAATTAAGTGTACAATGTAGATAAGTCAATAATAAAGGCCTCAAAGACGAAATCATAGCCCCCTTATGTATAGGAAAAAAATCTGACAGTGTTTTCTGAGATCTAGTTTTAGACTAGGAGGTCTAAAACTTTCACTTTCACCCAACATAGTCTGTAAGTCTTGCTTTATTGGAGATAAGTGGGGTCTTCCTGTGCTTAGTAGGTAGTCTTGGCTAACTTGGTACTCATTACACAGCACACAGTAGCTTGAACTAATGGCAATCCTCTTCCTTCAGCCTTGACTTCCTTTTTCCACAAGCTGTGCAGAACTCCTCTCCTGTTCCACAGCACCACCACCTTCATATGCCTTGCATTTAAAACTATCCTGACACCTTTAAACTATCCCAGAGGTAGATCTAGTTCTAGTAAAACTTCCTCTCAAAAGCCTTTTCTAAAAGATACATGTTTGTTTTTCTTAACAATCAATATATTTTTTATTATTGTAGTTTTGAAAATGGTACTTTATATTAGTCTTTGAGCTCATAATATAACGTAGGAAAGAACCACCTTTTTTCATTATCACTTATGAAAGTCTCTGGCAAGTAATAATAGTTTAATATTTGGGAAAATACAGGAAGAAAAATGTCAGTTCTTTGGAAGAAGCTCTAATAAATGCCTGTCAGCAAATATAAAATTAAAAAAAATAGGAAATGCAGTTTCCTTCCTCACTTGAGGATTAACCTGGAAAGAAGAACAGTGATTTATCTTCTTCACCCCAAGAATGTCTATAGCTGTAAGCTGCTAAGTCATTGTGGGAGAGGAAAATGGACAGATTGTGAAAAATAGAAATTATTGTACATGAGAAAAATATCAATCCACAAAGTTCTTGGAATGTACAGCTCATTTAAACCAATGTTCATACTAAGGTGGGTGAATGCCACTCCTGATTATTTCCTACAAAGAACTGAGGGTTTCCTAAAGCATGCAGGTTATCCTGTTTGACTTCTAATGAAATTTGTACATGAGCAAGCAGAAGTGGCCACAATGACAGATCATTACACAGTCATTTAGGAGCAAATGTCACAATAGAAAAGCTGACTCACATACAACTAAATGGTAAGCAGATCAGTTCAGAGGAAAAGAGATGAGTAGTGAGAGAATAGTAGGAGAATGATGGATGATAATATGAAATAGACTTCCCCTAGACTTCTTGTTTGTTTCATACCTTGCCCTCCCTGAATTTTCAAACATAGCTAAAGTAGAATAAAAGAACTTAAAACAGCCTTTATAAATATGATAGAGGTCCTTAAAGGGGAAATGAATAAACAAATGGTAGAAGGAAATGATACAATTGCTCAGGACATGAAAGTAGAAATAGAATCTATCCAAACTAGGGAAATCTAAAAATTGAAAAGTTTAGGAACTCAGTTTGGAACCACAGAGGCAAGCTTCACCAACATCATGCAAGTGATGGAAAAAGGAATCCCTGACATTGAAGACACAATAGAAGACATAGATATATTGGTTAAAGAAAAGGTTAAATCTAAAAACCCCTGGCACAAAATAATGACGAAATCTGGGAAACTATAAAACAACCAAATCTAAGAATAATAGGAACAGAGGAAGTAAAAGAAACATAGGTCAAAGGCACACAAAATATTTACAAGGATCGGCCGGGCGGTGGTGGCGCACGCCTTTAATCCCAGCACTCGGGAGGCAGAGCCAGGAGGATCTCTGTGAGTTCGAGGCCAGCCTGGGCTACCAAGTGAGTTCCAGGAAAAGGCGCAAAGCTACACAGAGAAACCCTGTCTCGAAAAACCAAAAAAAAAAAAAAAAAAATTTACAAGGATTATAGAAATTTTCTCTAAAATACAGATGTCTGTTAAAGTACAAGAAACATACAGAACACCAAATGAACTGGACCAGAAAAGAAAGTCCTTTTGACATAATAATAATCAAAACAATAAACATACAGAACAAAGAAAGAATAGTAAAACTACAAGGAAAAAGGACTAAGAAACATGTAAAAGAAGAAGTACTAATATTTCACCTGACTTCTGAATGGACATTTTAAAAGACAGAACATCCTGGACAGATGTGCTCCCAACTCTAAGAGACCACCAATGCCAGCTCAGACTACTATGCCCAACAAAACTGTCAAGCACAGTAGATAAAAACATTTCATGATATATCCAAATTTAAGCAATATTTATCTACAAATCCAGCCCTAAAGAAGGTGATAGAAGGTGAACTCCAATAAAAAGAGGTTAACTACATACAAGAAAACTCAGGGAAAAAAAATAATCTGAGACCAGCTAAGTCAAAGAGGAATGCATACACACACACACACACACACACACACACACACACACACACACACACACACATTATCATCATCATCATCATCATCATCATCATCATCATCATCATCATTATCATCACCACACTGATGCGCCACCACCAACAGCACTAACAACAACTATGAGAAAAATAACAGAAATAATTATTGCAATTTGATATCTCTCAACGTCAATGATCTCAATTTCCTAATTAAAAAAAAGAGGCAAATACAATGGGTGTGAAAACAAGATCCATCTTTATGCTACATAAAAAGTAAAAATAAATAAATAAAAAAGAAAACCCAAAATAACAACAACAAAAAGCACACACACACACACACACACACACACACACACACACACTCACACTCACCAAAAAAAAAAAAAAAAAAAAAAAAAACACTTTAGTATCAAGGATGGACATCACTTCAGAGAAAAGGATTGGCAATAAAAATTTCCAAACAAATGGACCTAAGAAAAACACTTCTGCAAACCTTTTAATATCTGTCAAAAAAGACTTCAAACCTAAACAAATCAGAAGAGATAAGGAAGAACACTACATACTCATCAAAGGAAAATTTAACAAGAAGAATTTCAAGTCATAGCATCTATACTCCAAACAAAAGAAACACTACTACAGTAAAAATCACATACTGAGCCTCACACACTGATAGTTGGAGACTTTAGTGACACACTGTTACCAATAAACAAGTCATTCAGACAAAAACTAAGCAAATGTGTGAACTAAGTGACAATGTAAACCAAAAGAACTTAACAGATATTTACAAAACATTTCAGCCAAACACAGAAGAATATACCTTCTTCTTAGCACTTCATGGAAATTTCTACATAATTGACCACATATTTGGATACAAACCATGTCTCAACAAATAAAAGAAAGTACAAATAACAGCCTGTATCGTATCAGATCATGATCAATTAAAACTGGATATCAACAGCAACAGAAAAGCAGGAAACTTACAAACTTACAGATTTACAGTTATAGAAACTGAACAACTCTACTGAACAAAAAATGGGACCAGAAAGAAATTAAGAATTTCTATAACTGAATGCTTATGACTACCCAACATCCCCAATCTTATGGGAAAACAGGAAAGCAGTTTTAAGTGTATAGCACTAAGTTCCTACATTAAACAAACAAACAAACAAACAAACAAACAAACAAACAAAAAATCAAAAACTGAGGTCTCATAGTAGCAATTTAACAACATTCCTGAAAGCTTTAGAACTTTTCTGGGAGGAAATGACACCCAAAAAGAGTAGACAACAAGAAATAAACTCAGGCTGAAATTTAAAAAAAGATAGAAGCAAAGGAAACAATACAAAGAATCAATGAAACAAAGAGTTTGTTCTTTGAGAAAATCAGTAAGATTAGCAAACCCTTATCCAAATTAACTAAAGGCAGAGAGAGAAGACCAAATTATCAAATTCAGAAATGAAAACAGACACTGAGGGAATCAAGCGAATAATAAAGGCATACTTTTATGGCAAATCTAAAATAAATGGGTAATTTTCTCAATACATAACACTCATCAAAGTCAAATCAAGTATACACAATTGAAACAGATCTTTAAGTCTAGTGAAATAGAAGTAGCCAGTACCAGTCTTTCAACCAAAAACATAAGCCTAGTGCAGAATTCCATCAGACTTTCAAGAAGAGTTAATGCCATTACTTCTCAAATTATTCAACAGAATAGAAACAGATGGAACATTGCCCAGCTTATATTATGAGGCCACAATTACCTTGGAAAACAAATCGAATAAAGACCCAAGAAAGAAAGCAAGTTACAGACTAATTTTCCTTATTAACATAGATGCAAAAATAATAAAATACTTGCAAACTGAATAAATCCATGAATACACCAAAAGGATCACCCACCATGATCAAGTAGGCTTCATGACAGAGATGCAGAAATGGTTCAACATACATAATTGATAAGTGAAATTCACCATATAAAATTGAAGTAAAAAACACATGGTTATCTCATTAGATGCAGAGAAACCCTTTGACGAAATCAAACTGCTCTTCATAATAAAAGTATTAGAGAGATTAGGGATATAAGGTACATATCCAAGTAGAATAAAGGCAATTTTCAGCAAGTACATAGCAAATATCAACTTAAAAGGAAAAAAAAAAAAAACCACCTCAAATTAATTCCACTAAAATCAGGAAGAAGACAATGCTGTCCACTCTCCCGACATGTTTTCACTAGAGTATTTGTAACCTTAGCTAGGAAAATGAGACAACTGAAGGAGATCAGGGGGATAAAATTGGAAAGGAAGAAGTCAAAGTCAATCTTTAATTGTCCACAATATAATGGTATACCTTGAAATTTTACCAGGAAAATGCTACAACTGACAAGCATATTCAGGAAAGTAGATGGATACAAAATTAACTGACACAAATCAGTAGTCCTCCTATATACAAATGCCAAATGGCTTAGATTGGTGATGCATACCTTTAATCTAAGCACCGGGAAGGCAGAGGCTGCCAGATCTCTGAGTTTGAGGCCAAACTGATCTACAGAGAAAAATCCAGAACAACCAAGCTTAGGGAATGAAAGAAACAGTCAAAAGCAGAAAGCTGATGAAAATGTATTTGAATGGGGGGGGGGGAGGGCATGTTCCAGCCCTAACAAGCAGAAGAATTTGGCAACTTTGGCCACATGGTTCTGTCTTTAGAGTCAAAAATGCAAGAAAGGGTTTATGGAATCTCCCTCCACAGCTAATGAAAGCTGCTGAGTCCAGGCATGTGTCAGGGGTTTCCCCGCATGGAGGTCTAGACAAGCCAATGTGTGAGTCTGTGAAGGTGAAGCCTAGATTGCTTTGGAGATCCCAAAATTTTAGAGATGACAGAGTCATGGGATACCTGTAGAGGAATTCTGCTAACAGGGAGTGGAATTAGCCCAAGAAAAAGATGTGTGTTGCAATCAATATAGCTAAAAGGTGTTGGGGAGAGATCTAAAGAGTGCTTTGACATTAGACATGGAGACACAGGGTTTGGAGTTTTCCCAAATGGCTTTTGGTCTTTCTTTGGTCCAGTATTTCCTCATTATGTCCACTTTCCTTCCTTTTAGTACAGTAATGTTTATCCTGTGTCATTATATGTTAGAAGCATGTGATCTGCTTTTTCATTTTGATTTTACAGGGGATTACAGTTAAGTGATTGCATGAATCTCAAAAGAGACTTTGAACTTTGTACTTTTAAAGAGTGCTGATATTGTGATAGACTATAGGGACTTTTGAAAAAGGATTAAACAAATTTTTCATTATGATATGGTTATAAGCCTATGGGAGCCAGAGAGTGGAATGGGGTGCTATGAATGAAAATGACACTCATATACCCATAGGAAGTGACCCTATTAGAACTTGTGACCATGTTTGAGCAGGTGTGGTCTTGTTTGAGGAAATGTGTCACTAGGCATGGGCTTTGAAGTTTCAGATGCTCAAGCCAGACCCAGCATCTCTCTCTTTTTCTTCTGCCTGTTGATCTAGACATAGATATCTTAGCTCCATGCCATGTCTGCCTCTGAGCTGTCATGTTTTCTGCCATAATAATAATGGACTAAACCTCTGAACCTGTAAGCCAGCCCCAATTAAACATTTTCTTATATAAAAGGGGCTGAGGTTATGGTGTCTCTTCACAGAAATAAAACCCTAAGACACTTCAATTGGGCATATAACCAAATGATGCTTCATCTTACCATACAGACACTTGCTCAACCATGTTTATATCTATTCTATTCTATTCATAATAGCTACAAATTGAAAACAACCAAGTGTTGCTCAACAGATGAAAAGATAAAGAAAATATGGTACATTTATACAATGAAGTATCACTCAGCCATTAAAACAATGACATCATGAAATTTGCAGGCAAAAGGGTGGAATTAGAAAAAAAAAAGGCATCCTTAAATGAGGTATTGCTGACCCAGGAAGACAAAACTTTTCCCTCTTCAACCATCATCAGAGGAGCTTCTTCATGCAGCAGATGTGAACAAATATAGAGACACATAGCCAAACATTATACAGAGAGAAAGAAACACCTTGGAACACTCAGTCATAAATGGTCCTTACTGATCATAGCTCAGGTAACCCTGCAGAAGAGAAGGCAGAAAGAATGTAAGAGCCAGAGGGGATGGAGGATATCAAGAAAACAAGAACCTCAAATCAACATGAGCAAAGCACATAGGTACTCACAGAGACTGAGCAATGTGTATAGAGCCTGCTAAGGTCTTCACCAGGTCCTCTGCATTTATAGTATGGCTTTTGGTTTAGTGTTTTTATGGGATTCCTGAGTGGGTCTCTGAGAGTTTGAGTGGGTCTCTGACTCTTGTGCCTTCTCTTAGTCTCTTTTCTTTTTCTTTGTCTGTCTTTTCCAAAGTTGATGTGGTAGTTTTTGTTTTATATTACTATATTCTATTTTATTGTAGCCAAAAATAAGTGAAGGAATGAAAACCTAGCCACTAGGATCAAGGTTAACAACTGAACTGTCATACCTTCTGGGAGAGGGAAAATCAGTCTTTGCCAGTGGAGTAGCCCTGGCTGTATCAACCATTACAGGACATGTCAAGAGAAGTTGGCCAACAAATAGTGGACTCCACAGGTTTTTGTGTGTGTATTTTTATTTGGTAACAGTTTGATGGGGCTTATTGTTTGTTTGTTTGTTTTCTTTATGGGTGCTTTTGTAGTTTGTTTTCTAAGTTTTGAGAGTTTTGATGTATTGAGTGTTTGGTTTGTTAACATAAAGTTGGACTGGTGTCAAGATGAAGAAGATATGGAAGAACTTAGAGTAGGGGAAGAATATGATTAAAATATATTTGAAATTATTTAAGATAATAATGTATATATACTGTGTCCATGGAAAAAATATATTGCAGCATTAGACTGTCAGTTACTGGAAGTTGACATGACTATAATTGAGAAACTCATTTTCCAGTCTGTTCCTCATCCTCGTCATGTGAGATGAGTTAAGCTCTGGAGCTATACAGTAGCAGTTAGACTGCAGATCTCTTTCTTGAATGGATAATGTCCCAATAATTTGAATTTGTATTAAAGTTCAGAACTTTCAGATCTGGGTGACTGATACCAGCCCTGAGATGCAAGTCTAAAATATGGCTTATCTGGAAGCAACTATTATTTGAAATAATAAAAAAGACACTTTCCTAAGTTGTACTGACTTTGGTATAAGAAAAGAGAAAATGGAAATTTTCTTTAAACACAAGCAATTTTAAGTCTTGTTTTGCTAAAAGCAGTTTCAATCCCAGAGGGATTCCACAAAGGACAATATTCTCTGAATTGTATTTGAAAAGTCTAATCATATTTATAAAAAAAATTAATTTCTTCATGTTTATATTTGTATGTGCACATGGGTGCAGGTGCTCTTGATGGCCAGAAGAGGGCACAAGAACAATTAAAGAAAAGGATGCTATGAATTTAAGAGGAAGAGAAGGGAGGAGGGACATAGGAGGAGTTGAAGTAAGGAAAGAGAAGAGAAGAAATGATGTAATTAATTTTAATTTAAAAATTTAGAAAAAGAAACTATTCAATGAGAAAATTGGAAAATTGTTATCACTCTGTCACATTCATAGGCCAGCAATGAACATATGCAGTGTCTTACACAGTTCTTGTGGCTTTTAAACCATTATAGACAATTTTGTTGTCTTTTGGCTTAGCAGATATTTTTCTATAATATAATTAATTTAATTATCTCTGTGTTATACTTGGCAGAAAAATTGTGAAACAAGTTGTTCCAAAGATCAGTTTCAGTGTTCCAATGGTCAATGCCTTTCAGCAAAATGGAAGTGTGATGGACATGAAGACTGTAAATATGGAGAAGATGAGAAAAACTGTGAACCAGGTAAAATGAGAGCAGAATATCCAACTTAGTGGTTGTTTTTAACTTGATAGCATTTAAACCAAGGTGTTTTGTCCAGAAAACTGTGGCACAGACACATAGTGTGCTGACTTTTAGAGATCAATTGGCGTATCTGTGAATATGCTCTTTGAGTGCTCTTCCAATTTTTTAAAGTCATTTTAGCAGGTAAAACCATTACTTCTGTAGGGGATCCAAGAGTCTGTCTTGGAATTGGCATCCATTATTACAAATTGAAATTTGTTTCAACTGTGTGATCAGGTTTTTAGTCATAGAAGGTGAGGTTCTGAAACAGATAGCAGCAGTTGGATGGGCCAGCTGAGAAGCAAACAGATTTTTTTTTTAATTTATGTCTCATACCAAGTCAAGTGGAAATTAGAAAGTCATGGAGGATATAGAAAAATATATATATATGAACTTCCTCAAGGCTACTTAAAGCTTTGCAGTTTTGAAAGTAGACATCTTTGAGATAATTTAAAATTTGAGAAACTCACTTAACTTCATGAATAACGGAATAAGATCTCAATAATTTTTCTTGTTTATTTAGTCTATTGTGTTAAATCCTTACTTCACAGCCAATTACATCCTATATATAACAAAACAATAGTGTCAATCGCAATTTAAATGATCCTTAATCGTAGTTATTGAACCTTTTTAAAATATAATCTCATCTTAGTCTGTCCATGAATTCATATTTGCATATGCTTTTATATATTTTACCTTCTAAATCAGTTATTCTTTTTTGCTATATCTAAACTTCAGCTTTATAATTGTTTAGCCTTCCCTGCTTGCTCATCAAGTGAATATATGTGTGCCAGTGGAGGATGTCTGTCAGCATCTTTGAAATGTAATGGAGAACCTGACTGTGTTGACGGTTCAGATGAGGTAAAACTATCATTTGATTAAAGTTTTGAATTGCATGAACTGGGGTTGAAAGAGCAAATGCAATAAAAATAAACAAAATTTTGACTATCAGAACTGTCTCAAATTCTATGCAGCTATATGTTATATATGAATATAACACATAGATGGACCTTCATTTTCTCTGTATCTTAAAGCACTTTGTTACTTGTAGAGGTTGTGTTCATGAAGGCAAAATAAGATGACTCTCACTCTATAGCAAACATCAACTTGTGAATTTCATGGATACGCTGCCTATGATTCCATCAACATTAATGAAGATGTTGCTTTCCCATTGTGTTTGAACAGATGGACTGTGTGATAGAATGTAAGGAAGATCAGTTTCGATGTAAAAATAAAGCATACTGTATTCCAATTCGATGGCTGTGTGACGGAATTTATGACTGTGTAGATGGAAGTGATGAAGAGAACTGTGGCAGAGGTAAGATGGTGGTGGTGGTGTGCATGTGCTTATAAATGAGAGCATGGAAGTAAAGTTGCTTGATAGTATCTATAGGATATGCAAAGGGTAGGATTTATGAATAATTCTTTCAGCTCTTTCTAGTTCCATTCCATACTACCTTGCAGTAAATAAATAAAATCCACAAAATTTTGAAACAGGATGTAAGTCCAAACTATGCACAATGGGAGAAAACTCACTCAGATGCAAGAGTTTAGAGAGTACCTGATGGCAGACTGTCTCCAGGAAAGAAACCAAGTCAGTGATAAAATGAGAGGTATAGAGGACACAGCCTCTATGGTGGGGTGGGGGCACACAGTCTCTGAAGAGGCTGCAGGCTCTGTAGAAACAAGGTGCAGCCTGTGTAGAGACATGGAGAATATTTATGGATATGGGACACAGTCTCTATAGAGGACACAGCATTCATAAAAGAAATGTTTCTAGGAGCATGACAGCACAAGTGTTCTCTGTGCCCTACCACTGTGTCCCTTCTACGTGGCTTTCCTTTCTCCAAGGGAACAGGAGGATCACATGGATTACTGGATTGCACATAGTTGCTACCTGTATGATATGTAGCTTGTAGTTTGTGCCAGAAATTTTCTTATTTCCATGTTGTTGAGAAGATGACTTGTACTTTTTTCAGTCTGGAAGATGATTTTCAATTTCAGCATGCAATATTTTGTAGCTGTGTGAAGACCATTTTTTTGAAACTATGTTTTGGCTATTTATCACAACATTAAAAACAACTAGTTGTTACTGTAAGTTAATGAGAATTAGAAAGAAATGTGCTTAACATCACACAACTTATATTTTTATATTATTGTATTTGTTCGTTTCAATGCGATGTTTTGTAACTAGATCACAGCTTTCTCTCAATGGACTTTACAATTCAACATCTGGAACATGATTAACAGAGATGATACCACCACAAGCTCCCAAACATTTTAAAACACTTTCAGGCTTTACATACAGATAGTATATATCCGTTTCTTAAGTAGATCAAGTGTTTATGATTAAATAGCGTCTCCATATCAAACCCGATAATGTCTTTATTTAGGAGAACTTTCAGTTCACCTCAGAATCTGCATGGCAGTGTAGAGAACAGGGAAGGTACAGACATCTGAAATAGCTGTCTGTCTTCAGTTGACCTCACACTCTTTGCAGCTGATCTTTCTAGAGACAAGAGTCACCTGGATCACATGGTAGCACCAAATCACCAACACACCATATAAAAAGCTCTGCGATTATGGTTTAGTTGGTAAGATAATCCATTCAGGGCTCAAAATCAGCCCTTGCTCTTGTGTAGGTAGAGGTCTAGATGTGTTTCTGGAACATGGCCTGAGTAGTCATCAGTGCAAACCATTTGTGGCTGCCAGGGCTGCCTTGTTCCTGCCAGCCCTTACTACACATCAGACCCTCATGTACTGATGCTCCATTATATGGCATCCTGTGCAAACTGGAATTGCAAGTATCTTTCACACTGAGATAGATTCTCCTCAATGTTTCACTGATGGAAGACAGAGTTGACAGCCTTTCATGTGATCACTTACAAATTTGACAAAGCCGCATCTGCCCTATCTACTCACAGGTCTAACTTCTCTAGGGCTCTTTCCATCTAGTTGATTATGTTCAGCTGAAGTATCATGGTGACTAAAGTATTTATTCTTGGATTTATATTCCTTAAGGAGATACAATGTTTATAATTTTACTATTTAATTTAATCTGAGGAAGTAACTTTGGTATTGATAAATATTTCTCAAAACTTTAAGGAAATATAAAGCCAAAATAAACCTCCCTTATATTACACTTGATGTCCTGTCACTTTGAAATGGTACACTTCCACTAACAAATGTTATCCTAGGAGTCAAGGAAGCGCTCTCTCTCTCTCTCTCTCTCTCTCTCTCTCTCTCTCTCTCTCTCTCACATGTGTGTGTGTGTGTGTGTGTGTGTGTGTGTGTGTGTGTGTGTGTGTAATGGATCAGTGCATTAAGTACAGGAGGATAAGAACAAAGAATCTTAATTCTGATACCCAGCATCCATATCAAGCCCATGTGTTTGTATACCTGCAAGACCAGTGCTGTGGGGACAGAGATAAGTAACTCTCAGGAGCTTGTGACCCAGGCATACCAGTCAAGATGGTGAGCTACAGGTCCAGTGAGAGACTCTTTCTCAAGGGGCTAGCTGTGGGGCAATAGAGGAAGATGTCAAGCTCACTTCTGCCTCTAATGTTGCATGCACAGCTGAGTATACCGCCCCCCTACACACACACACACACACACACACACACACACACACACACAAGTTTAAGGTTCAGTATGACACATTTTTCCAATCACTGAACTTTGGTTACTTAGTTTACAAGAATAATATTCCAAATCTGATGGAATTAATAGAAGCATTTGTATTTTAAAAGATAGAATCTATGGTCCTAACAAACCTAATGTTTATGGTGGCCTGAACTTTATTTCTTTGTTCTACTTGATCTACATTTGTGGAAAAAAGATTTACAGTATTCTTTTAGCAAACGTAAGCTCAAAGTAAGCAAACTACATGTTTTTTTTTAAATATTACCACATATCAAAACTTCTCTCAACCCAAACCAAGATGAGAACTATCAATGTTTTTTTTTTTTCTGTGTGATCCTCTTGACCAGTTTTCTTGGGTAGCTGTGTGAAGCTGTGAGCAGCACAGTTATAGTTCAGATATGCCATTGCTAAGTCTTGTATTGTGTTTTCTATTTTTCTGTTAATCATCTGGTGAATTGATCACAAATATATTGAGGAAACTAGAATGTTAATCTAGGCAATTTCATTAAATTGTACTTTTCCTCTTGTTTCTGTGTGCCTCATACCATCTGAGAATTAAGCATTGTAATGGACTCAGGATGTCAAGAGTCCCCCAATGCACTGTTTGAAATAAAAATTCTTTATGGTACAGTCTGAAGTCATTAGTAGGTTATCACAAAAACCTTTAGCTTGCTGTTACAATTATAATTAAATTTATATTTCTATCCTTAATAAAAAACAGTGCTGTGCCCAGCACTCTTCTGTGCATATATAAATAAAATGATACCTAATTCAATAGTATAGGAAGATCGCTTTTCCTTTTAACAGCACTGATACGCTATAAATGGAATTTTTTAAGATAAAGTGTGTCAAGAGTTCATAACTGTGTCTGAATTTAATTTGTCATAAAATACAGCATGCAATGAGACTAACAATTTAAACCATTATTATCCACAAAAATTTTGACTCTACTATATGATTTTGAATTAAAGCAATGCATACTTGAGCCCTATATTCATATGATCTCTGTCTCTCTCTTGCTCCCTCCCTCCCTCCCCCCTTTCTTCTCTCCTTCCTTCTTTCCTTCTCCTTCTCCTCCCCACTCTACTTCTCTTTCTTCTTCCTTTTGGAAACACAGTCTGTCTAGGTAGCTATATTACCTAGATTGCCCCCAGAATCAAGTACTATTGCCTCAGTTGTTCTAGTGGTAGAGTTAGAGCATATACCATAGCACAAAGAGTGTGTTTAGATTCCCTCTAACAGTAAAGGTCACATGTACTTTCCCTTGTATCGTTTTCAGGGAAAATATTAAATTGTTATATTTTGATTATATGAGTTTTGGTAATTGAGATTACTTTTAGATTGCAGCAATTTAGAGCTCAGCATTGTTGACGCTTGAAATAAAGTAGCATTTCAGGAACCTGTGGAGTTTGAAGCCTTATGCTGTGAATGTCAACCAGTCAACTCTCTGACTATGTGAGAGCCTGCCTTTCTACATGTCTTAGAATTCTGTGGTTCTAAAAGATGGCAGATGTAAGCAGAACCAGTCCTATTTTTGAAATTTTGCAGAAATTCTTAGCCCCTGTTTTGAGTGTCACTCGAATTTCTGAACAACGAAACTGTAAATATCTTCCTCTAAGCATGTCTACAGTTGATCACATCAGATCGTTTCTAAAGTCAATTATATGAAACCTGACAAGTTCCCATCATACAATGAACTTGTTTTGTAAATCGCAACAGGCAGAAAAATCATGAGCATTTCTTACCAGGAAAATAAACTGATTTGTTCATCTTAGTTCTGAATTTATATCTCTGTGATGCATTACTGGGTAGTACTTATGAATATGGGTTTATAAGTTACTTTATTATGCTTTGGTCATAGATGAAGATATTGAATATCTGTGAAATTAATAGGTTGTCCAGAGAAGTACAGAAACCCACAGTCACCAATAAGCACAGAAATCTGTACTGCATTTTCTATCTGTCCATACACAGAACCCAAATTTATTAGCTTATTGGGTTCTTTGCATGTGGTATTGGCACATATATTTTACATTCTAAAAGCTTTGTATTTGAGGTAATTTTCATTTTGTGTGAAAACATTAAATATACAAAAGCAATGCCTGATTACCCAAATTTTGTAAAAAGTAATTAATAGATGGCATCAGTAAATGACTTTTATCTTCACAGAACTATTGTTTATATTGCAAAAGCTTCTTAACAGTACTATAAAATTTTAGTGAGTAAGTAGGACAGTATTTTAGGGTTGGAGAAATTTAAAAATAACTGTTTTTTTCTTTTTTTCTATGTAGAATAGAAGTACAAGTTAAACTAAAAAATGTTAGTTTTTAGAGCATTTCATAAACACACACAATGATTTTAATAAAATCCATATTCCACTCCTCCCTCTAACTCTTCTTGGATCCATCCATCCCTCCCATCTTCATGTCTTTGTCCTTGCCATCATCTTCCTCTTCTTCCTCCTTCTCTTCCTTCTTGCTCCTCTCTTCTTCTCTTTCTTTATGGCTCATTGACCTTATTTTCTGCTGGCAATATAATCAGGAGTGTAGTCCATATCCTGTAGCATGGTTGACCTACCAGAAGCCACATATTTAAATAACAAAACAAAAGCAAAACTTAATTTTTTCCTCCAGAAGCCATTATCTGTCCAAAGTTTCTCAGCTATAGTTAGGAACTTAAGAGGTCCTCTACCATCCATGCATGGGTATTTATTTGTTTGATCTTTTTCTGGTTTTGAGCAGGTAAACAAAGAACACAGTTGCTGAGTCACTGAGTACAGTCCTTTCATGTAGAGAAGACATTGTTTCACCCTGAGTTTTTTGTTTGTTTGTTTGTTTTGTGGTTTGGTTTTGTATTTTTGAGACAGGGTTTCTCTCTGTAGTTTTGGCTGTCCTGGACCTTGCTTTGTAGACCAGGCTCTCCTTGAACTCACAGAGACCTCCTGCCTCTGTCTCCCGAGTGCTGAGATTAAAGGCATGTACCACCAAGACCCAGCATTGACCTTGGTTTTTACTGTCCCTGTCCTTGCATTTGTACATTATTCTCACCCTTTTTTTCAAGATGGTCCCTGAGTCTTGGGGGAAGAGGGTATCAGATAGATGTCCCACTTATGGATGAAGACTCCACAGTCACTTATTCACTTCACTTTGATCAGTTGTGAGTTTCTATCCTCCACTGCATGAGGAAACTTCACTGATAAGGTCTGAGAGCTGCTCTAATCTACATATATAGAAATAATGAAATGATAGTATGCAGCAGTCAGTTCATCCTTGGAAAATGTGACCTCCCCAGCCATGAGTTATGTGCCAGATTTATAGTGCTGTGTATGTACTTCTTCCTGTAGAGTAGACAATAAATCCAATCAGAAAGCAATGGTTAACCCCATAGCATCCATGACATTATTATAACCATGGGTCTACCTTTCCATGCCAGTCATTGCTGTAACTTGTATATTTTGAAGAGGGGTAAATTTATTGACAACTTTTCTCCTACAGTTGTCTGCCTAGCAATTATTTTTTCTGTTAAAGCTAGCCACTAAAGAGGAAGATTCATGGTCAGTACCAACTTGATTTCTCCATTTCCTATTACCAAAGTCATGTGGTTTTTTTTAGCAGCTATAAGGATGTTTAAAAAACAGATGGAAACCTACTATTTTATATATATATATATATATATATATATATATATATATATATAATAACCATCATGAATATATATACACATATATATGATTTTAATTGGAGTAACCCCACACAGAGGACAATGCTTCTCCCATAAACCATACTTTCTCAAATGAAAAGCCCAGCTCCGGGAATGAGATGCTCCCCTTGGATTGTTGATCAGAGGTGGGGCAAAGACCATCCCCAAATGCAAGTTATTGCTGTTGCTTTTGGTTGCTCCAAAGAACAGGATGATATAAATTAATACTTTAAATGATAAAACCTTTTAAATTTTAACCAAAATGTGATAAATTGAAGATTATTTAGATTTACAAAAATGTTCTGTTATCTCTTGTTATTCCCTAAAAAAATATGATATGTTTGACAATAATGTGAAGATATTTGGAATTGTATAATGAGAAACAAGCTTTTTGTTGAAGAAATGTGTTTGGAAACTTCCCATTTCTGGTACTATGAAGTAAAGAAATGTATGGAAATAAAGTAGTAAATAGTAGAAAAAATAGAGGATGCTGAACCCTTCTGTCTGGCATTACTAATTTTCACAATCTCCTTTCCTTAAAAATAAAGGAGGAAGTATATGCAGAGCTGATGAGTTCCTGTGTAATAACTCCTTATGCAAGCTCCATTTCTGGGTTTGTGATGGAGAAGATGACTGTGGAGACAACTCAGATGAAGCCCCTGATATGTGTGGTATGGTCTCTCATGCGGCTCTCATTGAGCTCTCATCTTGTAATCTAACACTCTGAAGGGTGTGAAGGAAGTATTGAGCTGGTCTACAGATGCCATATCCTTGGGGTCAGGTAGATAAAGTATACCATCAGTTACATATTCTGGCCAGGTAATAAAGAGATCATGCTATTAGAAGTTAATGACTCTGTAGTCAACCCACTGATCTGTCATGTCAGCACTATTCCCGACATAGAGTGTGCACTGTTTAGAAGGATTTGATTTCAGTAGATAGACATTTGAATTGAGTGAGGTATATTTAAATTTTGGCTTCACCTCAATGGGTGTTTTAGGATGAGGAAATTTTAATAGTAAGTGTAAATAATGTGACTATGCAAATGACATAATACCAGAGATAAAAACTTACAGCAGAGACTCTTTAGAAATCAGTGCATAATATACACAGAATCATATATTAGCCATTCAGCATTGATACTCAAAAACTGCAAAACCAAACCAAATGAACAAAATAAACAAGTAACAGCAACAACCCCAAACAACAACAACCCCTCAAACAGCAACAACCTCCCCCAAACATACTTTATGTACAAGTTACTCTTGACTAATGATTTCAGGGTATGTACTATGAAAAATCTGTAAAATCTGAGATCATAAACATAAATAATTTCTTTCTTAGTATTCTTTTGTAATCTAATCTCAGCAAGAAAGAAGGGCCTAACTTTAATTTAAAAGAAAATACTTCAACATCAGATATCATTAAGTAGTACCTCAAATGGTTGCAGTGGGGTGTAGTATGGGTAGCAAGACAAATAAAGTAATGTTTTTTCATAAATGATGACATTTGCCTACTAGTTTTAACACTGAGGGTAAAATACAAGGAGGCAGATTTATTTTTTAAATGATTTCAGGGGGGTAAAAGTCTTTTAGAAAATATTTTTCTGTGGATAAAACTGATGTATGATATGACAAGGTTTTCTTTGCATAATGCCAAAAGAACAGACTCTAGAGCATCACCTGAGTCTCTCTCTCTCTCTATATATATGTATATGTATATGTATGTATATAGCATGTATATACATATCACCAGATAATATACATATGTATATCATAATGTACCAAAAATATGAGACCTTCCCTATTCTGATCAACTCAGAACCTCTTAATGTTCAATAAACTATATTTTCCCTTTTCATTTATATTCCACTTGATCATGAAACCAGTGAGAGGAACTGGGAATAACTGGTTATTAAAGAATCATACTATAGAGCTATACCCTCCTGGGCCATTTCTTATCCTGGGAAAGACTTCTGAGGGGAATTCCACACAGTAGAACTGGAAAAATACCGTAAAATCTGAGTGGGCTGTCGTGCACTCCTGTCTCCCATCAGTATAAACATTAAGTAGAGCTATTCAAGCCATAGGATCTTCTGCATCATTGGAGATAAAACAAACAAACAAACAAATAAACAAACAAACACCAAAGCTTCTTTCTTTGAGAAGACCTCACATGCTCATTTAATAATTCACAATACTTTCTACATATTATTTTGAAAAGTGACAGAAATAAGTTAAAGGTATATGAGTGAATTGTCTTTCTGTTACTGTGATAAAGCACTGTGATCAAAAGCAACTTAGAATAGAAAATAATTATTTTATTATGAAGATTTACAAAAGCATGCAACAAAAATTTTTGTTCAATCTTGGAATAAGGGAAGTAACATTGTCATCTCAGTCTGAGTGGTGTATAACTGGGACCAGGAGCAAGAAAATAATAAGAATTAAAAACGAACAAAAAAAAAAAAACAAAACAAAAACCCAAACCAAAGCAAACAATGCTGGAGAGTGGAATTACATGTAAAAGCCCAGATACAGAGCAAACCATAGTTTAGTGGAGAAATTGGAACACTCATGTTCCTCTACAGCTCAAAATTAGGAGCTAGCAGAGATGCCTAAGCAGTGGTAAGACTCACAAACAATATTGTAGCATGCTAGGTAATAGTTTCGATTATGATGATAAATACATGTGGTAGAATAACTATTGACCAATTTGACAATGATGTAAGTAAATAATTATAATCAAGTAAGTTAAGTTCTCCACTGGGTTGATTTGAATATGAGAGAGGAAGGTGTGAAGTCCACAGAGCTTTTGTTTCCACATGGAAATGGAAGTAGAATTTAGAAAAACAACAGCAAAGACTGGAATTCAATTTGGCAACGCATTTGCAGAGGCATGCAAGCTTAAATTGGACATTCGATTCTAATATTTAAAGAAAGAGGTTATTCTACTTGTGTAAATGTCACAGGGGGAATAAATGTAACAAATATTTGAATGAGATTATACTGAATGAAGTAAATCATATGAATAAGGAGAGTAGGGAAGAATGTTGAATGACACTAAATATTGAAAAGAGTGTGAGCTGTCAGAAGAGTTAGTTGGACAATCATAACAAGATTACAAAAACTAAAAATTAAGGAGGATGGCACATGACACAGAACCTAAGAGTGCCCTTCAAAAAGAAGCGATGGTTTTTGAGATATAAAAATAAATTCCAGATCAGGAGGAAAACTATTTTTAAAATGTAAATAAATAATTTTCAGTCTTATTACTTTTCCTCTTTTATTAAAAATGAATTCTTTTCTCATAGAATATATCCCAATTACAGTTTTCCCTCCCTCTACTCCTCCCCGTTCCTTACCACCCCCTCCCATTGGGATCCACTTGCTTTCCGTCTCTCATTAGAAAAGAACAGCCTTCTAAGAGATAAAAGTCAAGCATAACAAAATGAAATATAAGATAAAACAAAAGCAATTACAAACAAGCTGGACAGGGCAACCATCAGAATGAAAAGACCCCAAGCAAAGGAACAAAAGTCAGAGACCCACTAATCCACACCCAAAGGAGTCCAATAAAAATACCAAACTGTGTAATACATCCACAGAGGACCTGGTGCAGACATACGTAGTCCCCATGCTTGCTGCTTCAGTCTCTGTGAGTTCATATACGCTTTGCTCAGTTGATTTAGAGGGCCTTGTTCTCTTGGTGTCCTAATCCCCTCTGGCTCTTATATACTTTCCACTCCTTTTCCTCAGATTTCCTGCGTTCTGGGGTGAGGTATTTAATGGAGATGTCCCATTTGGAATTGTGTGTTCCAAGATGTCCCCCATCCTCTCTTTCTCTCTCTTGATCTCTAATGTCTGGTTGTTGGTCACTGTATTTGTCCCTGTGTGCTGAAGGAGGAATCTTCTCTGATGATGGCAGAATAAGACATTATTTAAGATCTATGAGTATAGCAAACTACCATTAGGAGTCATTATATTTCTATTTTTTTAAAGACCACTACTAACTGGATTCACCCTAGGTCTCTGGGCTATCTAGTCTCTGGTCCTTAGCCACCCAAGCAGTCTCAGGTCATTAAGGATGTTAAATTAGTTGTTGGCTCATGTGTAGAGGCAAGTAGATCTGTAAAGATTTCAACAATGCAACCACATAAGAGCCAACAGCTCATTTCTTGCCCTCTCTTATTTCACCTCATCCTTATTAACTCCCTGCCTTCTCTACTCATCTCTTTCTGAGATCCATGCATTTGGTTTAATTTTATGATCCATTTAGTTTAATCAGCACAATCTGTGTGATCACTGGGTGGGAACTATCTATTGGAGCCTGGGGAAGTTACCAATGGCACATAAATGAAAGCATTGCATCCCCTTCTCCATTAAAATGACAGTAGCAAATAATTCAATGGTGAAGGGTGGAGCCATCTTGACAATCCTCTAATCTTGCCTGACTACTGACCAGCTTCTTCTTGTTCAGACCCAGGGAAGGCATCTATCACTGCTGTGAGTTCATGATTATAATGGCTGTGTCTTGTCCGGAAGGTGGCATTTCACATCCATTACTCATATTTTCTGGTTCTTATATTTTTT
>CABHPR010129765.1:21700-51135 GCA_902168415.1 Peromyscus melanophrys | reverse complement strand
TTTTTTTTTTTTTTTTTTTTTTGCCTGCCTGCCCTCGTTCTCACTGGAAAGTTCATATATCCTGCTACTGAGACATTCCCTCCTGGCTACAACAGCCTACTCCTTCAGGAAACAGGAAACAGTCATTGGTGGATTAGCTGGACCACAGTCTGGAAGACACTCTAATAAATCCCCCAACCACCCACTTTGATATATTGAGACTCACTCTAGAGAAAAATCCTGACTAATACAATAGGACATTGAAATTACTTTCAGAAATAAAGACAATTCAAGGTCATCTGCTACTTCTGTCTGCTCCTTTGTCCTTCTTTCTTTATAGTGTTGCTATGGAGACTCTCTGATGTGCCTACGTAGGTCCAGGATTCTACACTTACTAGAGTGTCTCTGTAAAGCTATTAAAACTCCACTAAGCATCTCTACTTCCCCATATGTAGTATATCCTCAATAAATATTCATTAAATGGATGGGTATGTGAGTGACTGAAAAATAGACACACTAGTACTACTAGTAGTAATTATAATTTGTAAGTATTTGGATTGCCATACATCTAATATGAAAGCTTCCTTAACCATGAAACACAACACACGGTTCACTAAGACATCTTAATTACGATAAAATGTAAATGATACTATCATACATATAAAAAGTGTATATCAATAAACTACAGAGTTAAAAATCTTACAGAGACAAATATGACAAAATTAAAGGTGATATATATTTATCTCAGAGTAGAAAATGAATGAGGATATACTTTGAAGTGTAAATCAGGGTTACTAACATTAGCATCTTTTATGCCATCCTCATTTAATTTAGTAATGAAACATAAGAGCCACAAAAAGTATCTGTGTTATCATGTGCAAGGCTATAAGTAGAAATTAATCAAACTAATAAAACCATCAATCTTCTATAATATGTTGTTCTGAGATAAATTAGGGTTTCCTGTATGATGTCTGTTTGTGACCTTTGTATATTCTGAACCTAATGAAATGTAAATATCGCATAACCTCTATCTTGTCTCAGGTTGACAAAGCATTGAAGCTAATGCTTTGAAATGTTTTCACATTTTTTTTCTCATTATAATGGCTGGAAAATTAAGTCAGCTGTCACATTTGTCATTTAAATTAGTTATGGTTGACAGTTACATGCAGTTACTGACGGAGCCCCATCACAGCATATTTGACAGACTCTTAGATGACCCTCTGGCTACCTAAAATATATGTAAACGCATAATTGAATCACTTCATCACCCAGGGTCTCAATTTTCTTAAATAAATGTAGACACTAGGTTAGCCGGTCCCAAAGGTCCACATATCGGCCTGTTACTGACATGCTGTAAAAACACTCAACTGGAAATTTGATTAAAGACTGAGACTCTAAGATGATCCCCAGGCACTGAGTCCGAGACTGAAAGCCTGTAGTTTCAGGAGTGCTCAGGCTGATTCACTTCCAAAATCAAGTGTGGAATCACTGGGATGGACAGGATGTAGGCCTCTCTCTCTGGAAGATTCTGGGTCTAAGCCTTTGATGGAGAATATTAGGTCTAAATCAATTTTCACATTTTCTGCAAGACAAGA
Source organism: Peromyscus melanophrys (assembly GCA_902168415.1). NCBI lineage: Eukaryota > Metazoa > Chordata > Mammalia > Rodentia > Cricetidae > Peromyscus > Peromyscus melanophrys. The sequence continues at coordinate 49,561 of CABHPR010129765.1, read as the reverse complement.
AACTTAGTCTTTCTCTGCATGTACCATATGTTGTGTGACTAAGTTCAATTATGGGAGAAAATAAATTGAGGTTGTAAGATCAAAGAGTTTAAAAGAAAACTAAATCTGGTGTGTTCTCCCTCTCCCCTCCCTGTCTCTTCTCCATTCCCCCCTCTTAAATACCAATACTCACAGCCATAATTAATACACACTTGGATTGATAATCATTCAAAAGTCCAAGGCTGTTCTCCACACTCTCCTCTCCTCTTTTCCTTCTCTCCTAGCTCTCTTCCACCTTTCTCCCTCCCTTCACAAATAATCAGTAGCATGAACAGAACACTCTATTTACTTAATCAGATCTCTCAATAAATATCGCTGACTTGATATAATTAGCCTGCAGAAAATTTCCAGATAGAATAAAACACAATTTAACCTGAGCATAAAACCTGTTGTCTCACAACTTACAGACATGCCAATAAAATGAAATCAGTCAGAAGACTTAGAACTTTAAAGTTTCTAGTAGCTTCTAGTGGTCAGACTTACTCTTTAAACTATCTTTGAACCATTCACCTCCATTGAATTGCAAGGAACCAAAAAGACTAGATGGAAAGATGGATTCCGATCCTAAATATATGCCCCTGCTTATTAGGCATTAGGTCAAAGTGAATAATGTCCTCTAAGACTCCTTATCAGTAAGATGAGGGCTGTAGCTATACCTGAATTTCTGTGGTTGTTAAATTCAGTAATACATCTTAAATATTCATAATAATGACTCTCACAGAAGAAGGGCTCTCAGTACCTAGTTTTATACTCTGTTCGCTAATTTTAATGAAGATAAAATAAAGTTGTACATGAAAATCCCTTTAAACTATAGAAATCATGATTCGTTTGGCTATAAAACTAATTTTATTCAGATTTTTTACTGTAAAAGTATAAAAGACAGTATGTATAATTTCAAGCTATTATCTCGATTTGTTCTAGTAAGTATAAGATGATGTGGTAGTGTTAGTCATTCTTGGCTGCAATACACCAAAATATTCTTGTTATTTTGGAAAATTGTGAAGTAGAAGAAGAAAGGTGATATAACTGAGATGGGGAAAATGCTGAATGGTGGCAGGTAGAGCTGTCTTATGACAGGCATAGTTTCTACTTCTTCCTGCTTCTGGCCTAGAGGGTTAGGAATGGCCTACTATTACCATGCTGGACCTATATTTTGTCACTGGACACCCAAACTTTGCCCATTTGTACTATTGCTGCAATGAAATACCATGACCAAAATCAACTTGGTAAGGAAAGGTTTATTTCATTCACAATTCCATGTAACAGTACATCATTAAAAGCAGCGAGGGCAGGAACTCAAACAGGGTAGGAACCTGGAGGCAGGAGCTGATGCAGAGGCCATGGGGGAGTGCTGCTTACTGGCTTTCTGATAGAACCCAGGACCACCAGCCCAGGGTGGCCACACCCACATGTCTCATCATCAATCAATAGTTAAGAAAATGCCCTACAGGGTTGCTTACAGCCTGATCTCATGGAGGCATTTTATCAGTTGAGGTTTCCTCATCTCTGATGACTCTAGTTTGTGTTAAGGTGACATAAAACCAGCCAGCACACTTGCTAACTGCACTAATTTGAGAAATTCACTTAAGTGGTGTGAGAGTCAACCTAGATGGACAAGGTCACAATGTACATATATATCAAAACATTATGTTCTACTCTATTAGCATGTGCCCATTTTATGTTTTTATTGATTAAATGTAAATTTAATTCTATACAACCATGGCCATAGCTACAAGCTTGCCAGGTCTCTTTTCTAAGATCTGTATATTTAAGTATTTGTAAATCTTGGGAGTGTTGACTCCACTCTAGGTTTTAATACCTTTCTCCTAATTTATTTGTTACACAAATGTTAAATACTTCTGAATATTTTCTGAAGGAATTTTAAAAGGGTGATTCTATACAAACATAATTCTGGACATATTTCATTTAAGAAATTAGCCTATTACAGATTATGACTTTTTAATAATATTTCACTAACTGAAAATTTCATACATAATACAATATATCTTGACCACATCCTCTAGCTTCCTTACTACTCCCTCCAGCACCCACTAGCATATCCCTCTCGCAACTTTATGTGCCCTTTTATTATTTTGCTTTCATTTTTTTGAACAATTAAGTTAAAGTATTGCTGACCATATACAGATGGGTGTAGGATAGTCCACTGAAGTCTGTAATACCTACCAGTAGCCACCAACCCCCAGAGAGGTGACATATTTTACTAAAAGTAGACTTCTTTTTTTTTTTTTCGAGACAGAGTTTCTCTGTGTAGCTTTGCGCCTTTCCTGGAACTCACTTGGTAGCCCAGGCTGGCCTCGAACTCACAGAGATCTGCCTGCCTCTGCCTCCCGAGTGCTGGGATTATAAAAGTAGACTTCTTAATATACAATATATGCTGATTATCATTTTCCATCTTTCAACTCCTCCAAGATCCTCTCTACCTAGCCACCCATCCAAATACATAACCTTTCATTCCCTCTCTCATTAGAAGACAAACAAGGATCAAATAAAATAAAATAAGATAAAATGAAAACAAACCAGAGGTGGACAAAACAAACAAATCAAAAAATTTCAAAGAAAAAGCACAAAAAACAGATAGAGATACTGGAAGACACACATTCACATGCAGAGAGAAATCTCATTAAAAAATAGGAAAGCATAATATATAAGCAAAAATCTTGTAAGAAAGAGGGGGAGGGAGGGAGGAAGGAAAGAAGAAAGGAAGGAAGGACCAGACAAATCATTATGAGACAAAAACAAAAACCAACACCCTCCAAAAACAGCAAGTTCATTTTGTGTTGGCCATCTACTGCTGGCCACGGGCCCTGCCCTTAAGTGTGATTTGCATATCCTGTGAGACGCCGTTGGAAAAAACTAATTTTTCCTTTGTCAGTAGTTATCAATTAGAGATAACTTCTAGGTTAGAGTTGGGCGTTTGTGTCCTCCCTATATTCCCTCCCTCACACTCCTCCTCCCTCCTCAACCTTGTTTGATCCTCCTATTTCAGTCTCCCTGCACCATGCCCAACCATAATTATCTGTTCTGTTTCCCCTACCTAAAGAGATCTTTCCCTTACTCTCTATCTAACCTCTGTGGTTATAGGTATAGCAGCCTACTTATTAAATACTTAGAACACATGTCATATATATATATATATATATATATATATATATATATATATATATATATTTATATATGGGTTACTTCACTCAGGATAATTTTTTTTAGCTTCATCCGTTTACCTGTGAATTTCATTATTTCATTTCTTTAAAAGCTGAGTAGCATCCCGTTGTGTAAATATACCACATTTTCTTTATCAGTTTGTCCATTGACAAACATATAAGCTATTTCCAGGTTCTGGCGATTGTGAATAGAACAGCAGGATCATAGTTGAGAAAGTGTCTCTGTAGTAGGATGAAGCATCCTTCAGGTATATGCCCAAGAGCAGGACAGATGGATCTTGAGGTCGATCAATTCTCAGCTCTCTGAGGAACCACCACAGATCTCCATAGTACAAGTTTATAGTGCCAGAAACAATGGATGAGTGTTCCGCTTACCCCACATCCTGGCCGTCATGAACTGTCATTTATTGTGTTCATCATGGGCATTCTGACTGGTGTAAGATGAAATCTCAAAGTAGTTTTGATCTGAATTTCCCTGATGGCTAAGGAGAACGTTGAGCATTTCTCTGAGTGTTTCTCGGCCATTTGTGTTTCCTCTTTTGAGAAGTCTCTGTACATGTTGTGGGAATTCGCTCCACCCATGACCTTGGGCTATCTGGCCTGCTAGAAGCAGTTATTCTTGCCTGACTATGTGACCTTTTAAAAGGGAAGGGGGAGAAGGTAACTAGCTCTCTCTTGAACATGGAAGGCTTCCTGGCTTGTGGTTCAGCGACCTGGTCTGTAGCCTGCCACTTTGTCCAAATAATAGTGTCCTTTGCCATGCAGAAGCTGTCCAATTTCATTATTTATTTATTTATTTTTGTTGGTTATTTATTTGTTTGTTTGTTATTTATTTATTAATTATTGTTCTTAGAGTCTGTGCTATCAGTGTTCTGTTCAGAATATCTTTTCCTGTGCCAATAAGTTAAAGAATATCTATTCCCCACATTCTCTTCTGTCAGATTCAATGTATCTGGCCTTATGGTGAAGACATTGATCCATTCGTGACTGAGTTTTGTCAGGTGATACATATGGATATATTTGCATTCTTAAACATACAGCCATTCAGTTTGACCAGCACCATTTGTTGAAGATGCTGTCATTTTTTGTCAAATGTGTATTTGTGGCTTCTGTATCAAAAATCCATAGATGTGTGAACTTAAATATTTAATTTGATTCCTTGATCAACATATGTTTTTATCCTAGCACCATGCCGTTTTTATTACTATAGCTCTGTAGTGTGATATCTCTAGCAGTTCTTTATTCAGGAGTATTTTAGACATTCTGGGTTTTTGTTTTGTGTGTATGCGTGTGTGTGTGTGTGTGTGTGTGTGTATGTGTGTGTGTGTGTGTGTGTGTGTGTGTGTGTGTGTGTGTGTTTAGAGTCTCCATTGAGAAGTCAGATGTTATTCAAACAGGTCAATCTTTATTTATTTGGTCTTTTTCCTTCGCAGATTTTAATAGTCTTTCTTTGTTTAGTATTTTGATAAAAGTGCTGAGGGGAACTTTTTTTCCATTCCGGTCTACTTGACGTTCTGTATGCTTCTTATACCTTTATAGGCACATCCTTCTTTAGGTCAGGGAAATTTTCTATGATATTTTTGATGCCTTTGACCTTGGTTTCTTCTTCCTCTATTCCCATTAGTCATAGACTTGGTTTTTTCACAGTGCCTTCAATAGAAGGCATATGGATGTTTTGGGCTTTGGGGATTTCTGTTTGTTTGTTTGTTTTTGTTTTGTTTCGTGGGGGTGTTGTTTTGTTTTGTTTTGTTTTAGATTTAACATTTTCTTTGACCAAGATATCTATTTCTCCTTCCATGGCTTCAGTGCCTGAGATTCTCTCTTCCATATCTTGTGTTCTGTTGGTGACACTTGCTTCTGAGGTTTTTGTTTGGCTTCCTTAATTTTTCGTTTCCAGATTTGCCTCAGATTGGGTTTTCTTTACAGATTCAATTTCCACTTTCAGGTCTTGAAGTGCTTTTTTCTTGTCATTCCACAGTTTGTTTGTGTTTTCATAAAGGATTTTTTTCATATCCAATTTAGGCTCCCTGAACATACTCATAAAAATAGCTATTTTGAAGTCCTTGTCTTGTGTCTCAGCTATATTGTATTTCTCAGGGACTACTAAGTGCTGCTGCTGTGCTTTGGTGGAGACATAATGTCTTTGGTGTTAGTGGTTGATATTGTGTTTGTTTGTTTGTTTGGTTGGTTGGGTTTTGGGGGGTGTTTTTTGTTTTTGTTTTTACACTGAGGTCTACACATCTGGATTTGGGTGATTGTCAGTCTAGGTGTTGCCTTTATTGTGTGGGCACTCCATTCCTTTCTTTATGTTGCCATCTATTATCTTTGGGAAGTATGGTGGTTGTGGGTTGCCTGATAGGGTGTGCTTCTGAGTCCCTGTCAGTTGTGGCCACTGGGTATCTGGGTAGAATGTGTTTCTGGGTATTGGGAGCTGTCTGGAAGAAATATGGATGGCCTAGAAGAGGGTGACAAAGAGGATCCACAGGAGGTAGGAAAGCTTTGTCTGCCATGAGGATCTGTGGAGTGTTCAGGAATAGAGGCAGAGATGGTGGACAGGTTCCTGAAAGGGAACTGCTACGGGGCTGGTGATGAGACTGAGTAATTGGAAATGGAGAAACAGAATGAAAGTGAAAATTGCCTACCTAACTCCTAGACTGGTGTGGCCAGTGGTTCCTCAGGTACAGAGGACCTCCTGGCATTGGAGGCTGAAACAAAGGGATAGGGTGAGGGAGAAAGGCTGGGTCCAGCAAGGATCTACAGAATTCTGAGAGAATGGAGGCAGAGAGGGAGGACAGGCCCCTGCAAGTGGTCATCTGCTGAGCTAGGGATGAGACTGAGAAATTGGAAATGGAGGGAAGGAAGGACAGTGAGTATTTTCTACCCGATTCCCAGACTTGTATTGGCAGTGGGTTTCCAGATTAAGAGTGAAAGGTGACTTTTAATTACCATTTTCAAAATAAAATGATTCCTAGTATAGGAAGGCAAGACCTGAATTTCAATTTCTCTGCTTAAGATACAATAAGTATCTTAAGTAACTTAAAAAACTTTATATAGTTGTCCTTCATGCCAAATTAATTTTCTTCAGCAATGTATATTTAATGCCAATATCAAGTAAGATATTTTATTTGACAAGGCATCCTAATATCATAGTGGTATTAATGATAAAAATAAGACTGTTTTCTACTACATAAAGTGAAAATTTTTAAATGTCTACTCTGTAAAGCCTATTAAATCCAGGCAAAATGAGCATGTGGTGGAATTTTGAACAGAGAATAATGTGCTTGTAGATCAAGGAATAAACCATTAAAATAAACCTGCCAGGAGGACATTGTATTTATTGAGTTTAAATTTGATTAGCTCTAGGAATAACTTTAGTATGGTCCAGATTCTTACTATGCTGCTGGGAATTCAATCACTTTACATTCTAGATTTAAATTTCCAAATCTCTAAAGCTAGAATGTTTGCTAGATTATTTCTTACATTCCTTCCGTTTTTCAGGTTCTTTGATTCTGGTCAAAGAATGGATTGAAATCGTGAAGTTCTCTAATGAGAAGTTAATGAAATGTCAACGTTTACGTGCTTATAACTATTTGCAAAGCTAGTTGAGTCTCACTATACTCACACAGCTTGTGTAGATTATCCATAAAATATTCATTCTGCCCCTTCTATGTGCTGTTATTCAGTCCCTTTATTCTGGTTACAAAGAATCCTATATAATAGAATGACTAAAACTGTGTGTAAGCCACAAGGGAAACAAAAGGAACACTTTGGTTTTGCTCTGGTTACATTGTATCCATGAAAAATACAGCACAGGAAAAGCATACTCCTTGTGTCTGCTAACAACACATAGTTATGCTTGAACTTTACACACACACACACACACACACACACACACACACACACACACACACACATATATACATATATATATATATATACATATATATATAACTTTAGTTTCCTAATTAACTGAAAAAGAATTGCATCAAGCACAGCAACAAGAACACACTATCACAGAACAGGTTATAATCTTCAACCTAATTTACTTTCCCAAATAAATACAGAAGCATCACTATTTTTTTTTTTTACATCAGTATGTATAAGATTACATACTCATCGTTTCCTCTTCTTGGGCACATAGCTATGCTCCATCTGCCAGATTCCCATGTTCTAATGTGTCTTTGTTCTAAGAAAATCCTAATGAATAGAATGTGGGCAGAAGTGACATCCCCCAAGCAAGAAGATGAATACTTGATGCCCTAAGATATTTTTCAAACCAAAGGCCACACACAGAGAGATAAATCTGCAGATGTAAAGGAATAGAATGCTCAAGTCCTAAAGTACATGCTTTCTGAGTCATCATGAGGAACGTCACATAAGCAGGCACCAGGCAGGTGAACTACAGTCTGCCATTTAAAGGAGAAATACAATTTTAGTGTGGAAGCACAGGGGTCATGGTTTACTTGTTATGGCTGTGCATTATTACCTTATCTAATTAAGTAAATCACCTATCTCTAGCCATGGAGATTTTTTAGTTCTAGGGACATTTTGAGTTCTAGGGGAAGACAAATACGAGAACAACCATTTATTCATTCAAATATAATTTGATATGAATTTGAGAGACACAATTCTTTTCCATCATCGTCTCTCTTGACTTCAGCCCTAACTGTTCTTCTAGTCCCCACTTGTTTAACTAGTTGCCCAAGCACCAGTTAACAGACTATAGCAAATCATTCCCTTCTTCAAGAGTGATTTCTGATCATCTGCTCTGGAAATGAATGGGATAAATGGCTGACTCCTCTACCAAAATTTTCTCCAAGTCATGTATTTCTTTGTCAAATTAAAACAATCTTTTGACGTTTTCCCCATGGTCCTCATGCTGAATGAAAGTTTTAACTTCATGATACAGACAGCTATCTTTTTTGATATGTTGAAGTCACTATGCTGGGTTGAATATATAATAATAGGATAATCATCACTGTCCTTGGAAAGCTTATTATGTAGTGAGAACCACAGACACAGCTGTTTAAGTAATTATTTCTCCATTAGAGTGATGTAAAAATTCTTATAAAATTACAGACGAGTGAGCAATTAATTTCCCTGGAGCATTCTGTTAAATGTATGTAAGAAAATGAATCCTGGTGAAGGAAGTACTTTGTACAGAGAAGAAATTGCATGCACAATGACAAGACAGCCACCCAAATCAGAAGTGCTTAGGGACAACTCAAACAAGTTTGTTCCAAAAGAAAAATAAAAGCAGAGAAACAAAGGTATCATTTTTCAAGACATAATCTATGACACCCAGACTGTAGAAGTCAGAAAAGAAGTCAATGCTAACTCTTCCTAATGTGGTACTTCCTCTGCAATAAGCATCCTCTTATCTCAGTCCAATGCCAGCCTCTCAGCCCCAAGGACCATTACTTCTCAACCACATTATTTTAATCACCCTATCTAATTTATGAACATCGTTCTTTTACCTGCACCCCCTTCTTCTTTTCAATCAATTACCCATATTTGCAGAAGAATCTTTTTAATGAGACAAAATGCATAATGCTTTGCTATTTGAGATGTACAAATACCCTTATTGTACATCAAAGGGTTTCTTGAAGTGAGTTGTGAGCTCTATGCTCCCTAAAGATTGTTTACTTGCTAAGCATCGACTCAATTATGATGCAATTTCCTCTCACCACCATGCTTTCTAAGTTATAACCAAGACTATCTGTAGATGAACGGTCTTATTAAATAAGAAACATAGAGCCAAATGCAGAGTTAATAGCCCAAGAGGTCAGAGCAATAGCTAAGAGCTAAAAACCTTACCCTTCACTGCCGCTGCTGTCCTTCCTCTAGCAGTATACATCCCAACCACTGGCTTGTCTTCTTTCCTTGTGAGTTGGACAGGAGGGAGAAGAAGACTCAGAGAGGAAGATACTAGAAGGCCAGAGAACTGAGATCCCTGAATAACTGCCCAGTTCTTTCCTCTTATGAACTGTATGGCCGTGGCAAGCTTCTAGCTAGCTGTTCTTATATCTTAAATTAACCCATTTCTATTAATCTATAAGTTGCCATGTGGCTTGTGGCTTACCGGTATCTTAACATCTTCTCATGGCAGCGGCTGGCAGCGTCTCTCTGCCCCAGCCTTCCACTTCCCAGAATTCTCTTCTCTGCTTGTCTCGCCTATACTTCCTGCCTGGCTACTGGCCAATCAGTGTTTTATTTATTAACCAATCAGAGTAACACATTTGACATACAGAACATCCCACAGCAACTACCATTTGTCTCATCTGCCCCATGTCCTTATCTATGTTGTTCCCTGTGCTTTGAGCAATCTATTTCTACCCCCCTGCCACTCCACATTCTTTATTTAGCTAGTTCTTATATGCCTTTTACTTAAGATGCACCAAATTGAATTAGATGTTATGGGAACAGTTTGTTAGCCAAGATGCAGGCATTAAAGCAAGTACTAGTTATAGCCTTTTTTTTTTCTGTAGCTAGATTGATTTACTTTAAAATGCACTTGAGGGCAAAAACCATTTTTAGAGAGAAAACATATATCCCATTGCCAGGGACAATGTGACAATTCTAAATTCAAATCTAAATACCCCCAATAATGCAGCTTCAAAATATATAAAGCAAAATTTTTCATTGTTTGAAAGTGGATCTGGTGTTTAATAAGCTACCTTTCTGAGAATCACAAACCATTTAAGTCATAAGACTTAATAATACATAAGACTCATCAAATCATAGCAAATCTAGTTTGCTCTTACGTTTTCATAACCCTGCTACTTGTTCAATGAAGGCATCCATAATTCTGCAGACTCGCTTCTCTGCCATGTCCCTTTTCCCACTAGAACTTTCTAAATAGTACAAATGTTCTACATCCACTGCCTAATTGGAGTAGTTGCTAGCCACATGTGGCTCATAAGGGTTTGAAATGTGTCCAGTGCAACTGCTAAATTTTTAATGGTATTTCATTTTGATTAATTTAAGTATAAAGAACTAGCTGTAGTTAGAGGTCAACACCACTTTAAATTCACTCAAACAGCATTGTTAAATGCTCCATTACTCCCTTTTACTCTGCTTTGAAAGGACTCATTAAACTTTCACTCAGTTTTCAAAGAATATATCTACTGTGTCCTGATCTCTTTGAGACATGCCCATCCAGCCTACATTCACAGTTTTTATAATCTATATTTCTTTCCCTTTCTAAGACTAATTTTGTGGCTGGGGAGATGGTTCAGTCGATAAAGCATTTGCGGCACAAGTATGAGGACCAGAGTTTGGATCCCGACCATCCACATAAAAGCTATAGCAAACATGGCAGCTCACCTGTCATCTTAAGAGCTTAAGAAGGAGGGGGTTAGGGATCCCCAGGGCATGCTGGTTAGTTAAATTAGCTGAATCTGTGAGCTCCAGGTTCAGTGAGCGATTTTACCTAAACAAAGAACATGGAAGGTGATCAAGAAAGACACTTGGCATCATCAACCTCTATCCGCACACACACACACACACATGCACACATGTGTCCACACCATTCACACATATACGGAAAAAAAAAACAAGCAACAAAATACCCTCTTGATGTTTTGTCCCTCTTATTCCCAAGATATTTTGGAATCTAACTTAAAACAATAAGTGACAGAAACTCTATAATTACCAATTACCTGATTTATTGTTTGGTTACTTCCCTATACCATGGGATGGTGATGGGAATGTCAGAAAAATAAATAAACAAATGAACAGCTCCAGCTCCATCATACTGTGAGAACATGAAGGTTCTTCTTCCATGGGGGACTCCAGGAGTTTGTAAAAAGAGGAAGACTAGATCAGATCTATGCTTTCAAAACATGGCTCTGCCGGGAGAGAAAATCCAGTAAGATCCAGACTTCTGCTGTTTTTCTTTAACTAAAACAAGACTTAAAGACATGTTTGGTTTTATGAGTTAAAGTTGGGTAGCTGGGGCCCTGGCAAGTGTGATCATGGTCTATCCCTGGTGCATGAGCTGGCTTTCTGGATCCCATTCCCTATGGTCGAACACCTTGCTCACCCTTGCTGCAGCGGGAAGAGGCTTGGTCCTGCCTCAACTGAATGTACCAGACTTAGCTGTCCCCCCATGTAAGAACTTACCCTGTTGGAGGAGGGGGATGAGGGATGGGTCGGGGCAGGGGAAGGTGGCAGGAGGAGGGATGAGAGGGGGATCTGTGGTTGGTATGTAAAATGAATTAAAAAAATTTTTTTTATTTGTTGATGGAAGTTACATGTTTCCTAAAGTACAAACAGTTTCTTGCCACTCTCAGCTTTCCAGTGGTTTTTTTTTTTTTTGAACTTTTATATCAAATCCAACAAAAATCAGTGGGTCACTGGTCTATGAGGCTGCTCAGTTCCTGCCTTGTGCCTGAGATTTCTTCCCTCACAACCTCTTGTTCAATGTGTTGCAGCCAAACAGAACTCTGTTCATAGCTTTGCCATCAGTCACCAAGCAAGCTGATGTCCCAGGGTCTTAGCTCCTCCATTTCTTGTTTTGTTTTCTTCTGGAAATGCTTTTCACTGGCATGTTATTTAGGATACAGTCTTAACTACTTTAATAAAGACCTGCTGCTAATTATATGACATAACTATTCCCTCCAGTTAAAGTCCAGGAGTTCATGATAAGCATCATATTTCCACTGTCAACAGAGACTCATGTCCTTTTTGTTGTGAAATCCTAACTTCCCTAGAGAGTCCATTTACCCAACTGAAGTGGTGTGCTAATTCACACTGCCATGCCAGAGGTGCTTCCATCAGCATTTATTCAAGAAGTATAGGAAATGTTCCTTTCTGTTTCAGAAAATGACACACGATTGGACATTATTTCCATTCACATCCCATGAGTCAGTCTTTTGTCACATACACACTATATTCTTTGCAACAATGATACAAGTAAAAATATCTTTATCTATGATGGTGAAGGATTTCTAAAACTGCTAATGACAAGTTCTACAATTCCACTACCATGGAAGTTAGGTGATAAAAGGCACATCATTATTAACATCTTCCACAGTCTAGTTGCTAATCCCTAAACCTATATATATCCCGCTCCAAGCACATAGATATATTTCCCCATTGCAAACAAGGCACTTCCTAAAATCTAAGCCATTTAGTGTACCTATTAAATTCCCCAAGCATTCTGCTATATTCTCTTAGCTTCACCACATCTGGTTGTAGTTATATAATGCATATGGTTTTAAAATCCTCACCCAGGTAACTGATACACAATGGTGAAATTGGGTGGGAATAATAATATAAGCTCTCATGTGGAAATGATTGAGTGGAAGATACTAGTAGCTATTGGTACATAACAATAATCAATTCCCACTCTTGGAAAATTGCAAAATCTACATCCAGTTATATAGCCATTCCTTGGGAAAGTGAATTGTTATCACTTCATTTTATTCTGACAGAGTAATTTTCTTAGTTTGGCCTCCACTGTCCTGGGTTTGACAGGAAGTTGTTTTTATTTTAATGTCTTCAATGGGTATTAGAAATGAGTTTGAGAAAATATACAGGTTTTAATGAATTATTAAGAATAAAAATTCAATATTCTTTCTGAAAATTTTGAAGGAATTTCAAAGAAAGTATGTCAAGATGACAAGGATAAACACTAATGTTAAGGACATGGAAAATAAAAATACAGGTATGTAGTTGGAAGTTTTCCTGTGTCCTGCCCGGTCCTGCATACACTCAGACCCAAATAAACACTCAGAGACTTATACTATTTTCAAACTATATGGCCTAATGGCTCAGGCTTCTTGGTAGCTAGCTCTTACATCTTAAATTAACCCATTTCTATAAATCTGTACTTTACCACGTGGCTTGTGGTTTACTGGTACTTTATATCTTGCTTCTTCTGGTGGCTGCTAGCAGCGTCTCCTCAGCTGTGCCTTTCTCCTTCCTCTCTCTCTAGTTGGAATGTCCTGCCTAACCTTATTCTGCCTCACCATTGCCCAAACAGCTTTATTTATCAGCCAATCAGCGCAACACATATTCACAGCATACAGAACAACATTCCACAGCACAGGTATCCATAGTTAGGGTTACTACTGCTGTGATGAAACACCATGGCCAAAAGCAACTTGAGAAGGACAAGTTTCATTGTACTTTCATATCATAGTCTGCCCTTGAAGGAAATCAGGACAAAAACTTAAACAGAGGAGGAACCTGGAGTCAGGAGGTGATGTAGAGATATGGAGGGCCACTGCTTACTGGCTTACTTAACATGGCTTGCTCAGCCTGCTTTCTTATAGAATTCAGGGCCACCCAGCCTGCAATGGGCTGGGTCCTCCCCCATCAACCACTAATGAAGAAAATGTCGTAGAGCCAGATCTTATGGAGGCATTTTCTCAATTGAGGTTCCCTCCTCTCAGATGACTCTAGCTTCTGACGAGCTGCCATAAAGCTAGCCATTTTAAAATTAAAATCAAAGTCATGTTTTAGATTTATTTTCATAAAACCAACAAAATAGACATATCACTTAAGTGCTTAAAAATGAGAAAAAACAAAAATATACAAGTATAAGGGTTAGAAAGAAATGATGTAATCATGTAATCATAGATACAAAAAATTAAATTATACACTGTTTATTACATATAAATATATGGTAACTAATTTAAAATCCAAATAAATAATATCATTATAATAGTCATATATATGTACATGTATGCATATGTATATACATATATGTATGTTCATATATATAATAGTCATATATATCATGTATATATGATAGTATTCTATCTAAAATAGGACTCAACTCCATCTTCTTCACAAGTTTTTTTTTAATTATTATACTTGTCATTACCTGGTGTGTGTGTGTGTGTGTGTGTGTGTGTGTGTGTGTGTGTGTAAAATTCTCTTTGTTCATTGCCTTTCCATAAATATCAATTGGACATGACTGATGCTGGAAGTTCATTTCTCATGTTCACTAGATTATTTAGTTATTAGACCAGTTCCTAGCATAGAGTGGGCTTATAGCAAGTGGCTTATTAAACCAGTGAGACAACTTTCCTTCTGTTCTCAGGGAGTTTTAAAAGCCTGTTCTCACACTTAAAGAAATGTTGAACATCCTTAGCCATCAGGGAAATGCAAATCAAAACTATACTCAGATTCCAGGGTCAGAATGGTTAAAATCAAAACCACAAATGACAGCTTATGCGGGTGAGGATGTGAAGCAAGGGGGACACTCCTCCATTGCTGGTGGGAGTGCAAACTCATATAGCCACCTTAGAAATCATATGACAGTTCTCAGAAAATTGTGAATCAACCTATCTCAAGACCCAGCTATACTACTCCCCAGCAAATACCCAAAGGATGCTCCACCATATCACAAGGACACTTGCTCAAATATGTTCATAGAAGCATAATTCATATAGCCAGAAACCAGAAACAACCTAGATATCCCTCAACTGAAGAATGGATAAAGAAAATGTGGTACATTTACACAATGGTGTATTACTCAGCTATCAAAAACAAGAACATCATGAAATTTGCAGGTAAATGGGATAGAACTGGAAAAAGATCATCCTGAGTGATGTAATCCAGACCCAGAAAGACAAACATGGTATGTACTCACTGATATGTGGACATTAGCTGTTAAGCAAAGGAGAATCATGCTACAATCCACAGACCTAAGTAACAAGGATTGCTCAATGTGGGGACACATGGATATCTCCGGGAATGAGAAATAGAATAGATTTTTGGGGTGAACTCAGGGCAAGTAGGGGTGGGAATAGTAGGGATTGGGCTGGGGTGGGAGGGACAGAGGGAAAGAGTACTGGGAGTCATTTGGGCAATGATGTAGAAACCTAACGCAGTGGAAACTCCCTGGAATCTACAAGAGTTACCCTAGTGAAGTCTAGTAATAGGGGATATAGAGCCTGAACTGGCCATCTTCTACAACCAGGCAAGGCTCCTAGTAGTGGGACTGAGACATCAACCCAGCCACAAAACCTTCGACCTGCAATCTGCCCTGCCTGCAAGATGTGCTGGGGTTATAGTGGTGCAGAACTTGTAGGAGTGGCCAACCAATGACGAGTGCAATTTGAGGCCCATACCACAAGAGGAAATCCATGCCTGACACTGCCTGGATTGCTAGGAACCAGAGGCAGGACAGCCCAGAGATCCAGGATAGAATCAAACATGACAGAAAAAAAAAAGAAAAAGAAAAAGTCAATGAAATGATTCCTAATGATACTCTGATATATTCATAGATGGATGCCTAGTCCAATCATCATCAGAGGGGTGCCATGCAGCAAATGATGGGAGCAGATGCCAAGAACCAGAGCCAAGCACTAAGTGGAGCCAAGGGAACCCTGCAGAAGAGAGGGAGGAAGGATTGTAGGAGCCGGAGGGATAGAGGATACCAGGAGAACATGGTCCACAGAATCTAAGTAAGGCTCATAGGGGCTCACAGAGACTGAAGCAACAACCATGGACCCTGTATGGATCTGAACTAGGTCTTCTGTATATACCTTATGGTTTGGTAGCTTGATGTTCTTGTGGGATTTCCAGCAGTGGGATTGGGGAAGGGGGTGTCTCTGACTCTATTGCATGCAGTTGGGAACCTTTTCCTCCTACTGGGTTGCTTAGTCCAGCCTTGATATGAGGGTTTGTGCCTATTCTTATTGTATCATGTTATGCTGCATTCAGTTGATATCATTGGAAGGACTGCTCTTTTTTTTTTTTTCTTTGAAGCAAAACGAAGGAAGAGTGGATTTGAGGGAGAGGGAAAGAGGGGAGAGGAACTGAAGGGAGGGGAGGGAGGGGAAGGGGGGAGCCACAGTTGGGATGTAATGTATGAGAGAAGGATTAAAAAAATGTCTGTTCTCTTCCCTGCCCAGTTCCACAACACTTCTTGCCTAATTTAAAAGCCTTGATTTTGTAGACTATATTCAAAATGAGGCATGGAAGCAAAACAGGAATAGATTTCTTCAATTTCCTAAGAAAGCCTTAAATTAAATCTTACCCTACTTTTTCTTCTGACATATAGTGTGAGGGCATTTTTGCACATAGACTAAAGCAAGCTATTCCCAACCCAAAGTTAGAAATTTTCAGGTTATACAGGGAAAGAAATCTCATTAAATGAGAAAATTAGCATTGTAAGGATCATTTCTTTCCAGATAAAAATAGAACCACTATTAAAGTCTCATAGAAAGCATACTCCTAATAAGAATTCTACCAACAGAGCCTTCAAGAAGAATTCAAGGAAACTACTGCACATCGCTTCATTATAAATAACCATTAATGTCCACCATTCAGCATCCTAATGAGTTGTCTTAAAATCCCTCTTCAAAGATTCACTAAACTTTCTGAAAAAAAAAAGATATTACCAGAAAATAAGCTTTATTTCCCCTCATATTACACTGTGTGGAATTTCTTTTCTTTCAGAACACAGGAAAAATAACAGAGGGAAAGAAGAGAAATGATTCACTACCCACTTACACAAATACATTGACAATAACCACAGTCCTTTTTAATTTTTGTTTAAATTGCATTTATTACATGGAACATCACAGCTCCACCCAGTCTTCCTTAAACAGCTGTGGAGCGCTTACATTAACACACAGTGGGGCAAAATCATCTGACCTAAAGCCCATTTTATTTCACTTTTTTAAAGATAGTCATTATTTTTTATTTTATTGTTATTCTTTGTGTCTTTTCCGTCATGCATCCTCATACCACCCATCCCCCATCCCACTGCATCCACTCTTTGCCCCTGCAATCCCCGCCACCCTCCAAAAAATAAAGCAAAATAACATTTAATGGAAAAAAAATGGAGGAACCTTTAATCTTAAAAGAAGAAACCATAAATCTTCATGTGAAGTCATTCATCGTAAAGAATCATTGGTTTGGTTCAAGGCCCCTGGTCTCTGCTTCACCATCCACACGGGGCCCTCATTGGGACTCTTCCTGGACATCCTGTTTCTGCCCTGTGTTGTGAAGAACCTGTAGCCCTGGGTCCACAGAACAGACCCTCTTCCCCACCTGTGCTCAGCAGATCACAGATGGGATGGACGTTAAGGTGGGTCAATACTCAATCCTGATTCTAGGCCTGGGTAGTTGCAAGGTTGGTCAGCTCTCCCCTCACAGGCTTTACCAAATGAAAGCTAAGATGCTGGTCCAGTCTTCCCAGGCCTGGTCCACTGCTGTGACTTCACTCAAGGAGTGCAGGCCGTAGCCTTGCTTAGGTGAGCAAGTGGGTGCCAATGGAAATATGAAAGAGAAAGACGGTGTTGATGAAAGCCGAGGTGAGAGTATCAGAAAATCAAACTGAGACTGAACCAATGCTAGAGTTGAAAGAAAGGCTGGCTGGCTTGCAAATGTTTTGCCTGGTCGTGAAAACATTTTCCCTGTGGAGGAAAGCTAGGATTCCCTAAGAGCTGCAAAGGGACCCATTGACTTTTTGTTTTATGTCTGTTTGGGCCTTATCTTTTGGGGAGAGGGTGTGTTATTTGTTTTGGTAGTTTAGTGAGTAGCAACTTAGTTAGATGTCAGTGAATATGGGAATCTTGTGCTTCCCAGTGAAACATGGTGAAATTTAAGGTCATGCATCCATTTGACCTAATGCTGAGAACCTGGAAAATAATTCCACATTTAAAAGAAAGAAAAAAAATATGCACAGATTAAGTAAATTAAATTTCTGGATGACAAAAGATACCATTTTAGTATCCTCTACTCTCACCACGCCCCCAACATTATTTTTGGAAATTACAATTGACCTCTCAAAATAATTTTAGAAAAATAAAGCACGGTAATTTCTATTCAACATTGTTCTAAGTGATAAAATTATAAATGTAATGTATAAAAATTAAACAAAAATTGAAAGAAACCTGATTATTTGTATAAAGTAGTTTCTGCAAGAAACTACTAAAAATACTTTACGTATTGAAGCAAATATAACAAAGTACTGGATACAACATCACTAAAAATGTAATTGTAATTCTAGGTAAAATTGGCAAACTTTAAAAGATAAATTTTTAAATATAACATCATCAAAAGTAAAATACTCTCACAGAACATTCATCACTAATATTTAGCCCTAATGTAAACTGTTGGCAGAGTGGTAATGATGTGTAGCGCAGATTCACTGACAGGGATAAATTAATGTTCTAATGAGGAAGGTTGTGTCCATGTGGGATTAAATTATATGGGGAGTTCTCTGTACTTTCTCCCCAACTTCCCTGCAAAATCCAAAACTACTCTTTAAGAAAATTTCAATTTAAAACATTCAAATTCATAGACCAACATTCTTTGATACAACTATATAAAAGGCTAGTACTTGATCATCCCTATCTCAGATTTAAAACAATCGATTCCACTAGAGTGTTCTTTTGGGAGATCAAACAATAATTCTTCTTGATAAAAACATGTGAGAATGAGTTTTAAACAGAAATATGAAAAGGTGTTTAAAAAGAGGGAAACTTTAATGAAGAAAAGACATGAGTTAACAACACCAAATGGATTCAGCCAAATGCATAAAGAACCTTTAAGAGTCAAAGTGAGACAAAATAGATATGAAAATGAGCTAAGATCATGAAATACAGTATATAATAAATAATAATGACACATGAAGCAAATTCAGTTTTAAAATGTTGTCAAAGGCAGGAGAGATGGTCCTGTGGTTAAGAATACTTGCTGCTCTTGTAGAAGACAGAATTTGGGTCCTAGTACCCACATGGTGTCTCACAGCCATCTGTAAATCTAATTCCATGTTATCCAACATCTTCTTTTGGCATACAAAGACAAAGTACATGCAGGTGATGCACTTACATACATGCAAGCCCTCATACATGAAATTCAATTTAATTATATCTTTAAAAAATAATTGTGTTTAGTTACCTGCACAAGATCAAGCCATTCGATATTATAGCATGGAGCAGGCTCTCACCCATAGCTCAGGATTTATTGACAGTTGATGGCTCCTGGGAGAGTTAGTTTTCTTTAAAGTTGTAACCTTTGGTAAGTCAACCATACTCCAGTAAATGGTCCCATACTGTGGGAAGTACATGGGCAAAACAAATTGGATTAAGTTAGGAGAGGATGGAGGTGGGGTTGGATCTGGAATGATAAAACAGAGTAGTCAAGGATGAATATGATCGGAGGGCATTACATGCATGTGTGAAGTTCTCAATGAATTCAAAATATTATACTGAATAAAAAAATTTCAAGGAAAAGAATTGTGTCAAATGAAAGTTCACAAATACTAGCATTGATACAATTGGTAAACTATAAACTACCACATTTTGACAAAATCATAAAGCAATAGAAAAATCTCACACCCTACTGGTCAAACTGAATGTGATTTAAACATATGGAGAAATTGCTGGGAAATTATTCAGCAGTATGTACTTAAGTTGAATAGTTTATAAAATGCATAATAGTTTATAAAGTTGGTTTTCTACTACTCAATATGGACCCAAGAAATTCATACATTTGTGCACAGAGGGATATGTGTAGGTGTGTGCAGAATATTTTTAAGAGCTCAAAAGGCGTAAAGCAAATGTTTTGTCATCAGTGAAACAGTTACACCTTAGTAAATTTATCAAGTAAAATACTAAAGAGTAACATAAATAAACCATCTGAAGAAATCTATTAACACAATTTTAAAATAATTAAAATGATAGGATGTGTTTTATAGTACTTCATAAGTATATTTGCTATATTATCTAATTACATATACATGTTGTACATGTAAAAACAGGTGTGCCTGAATTTGAGTTCCTATTGTGATTAAACAGCTTGAGAAAGAGAGTATTCATTTCAGCTAACAATACTCACATCATAATTCGTCACTGGAGAAAGTCAGGGTAGGAACTCAGTGTAGGTGAGAAAAGATGTGGAAGCCATAGAAGATCACTGCTTACCAGTGCTCCCCATTGCTTGCTCAGCTTGCTGTCATTTACAACCCAGGGATACACTGCCCATGGGTGTCATCTCCCTTAGTAGACTGGATCCCCTAATATAAATAATTAATCAAGAATATGCCCTACAGACTGTGCCTACAGACTGTCTGATGGAGGAATTCTCTCAGTTGAGGTTCCTGTTCCCAAATAACTCTAGCTTGAATCAAGCTGACCAAAAGTAAAAATTAAATAAAAAAAACAGTAAGGATAACAGATAAAAATAATTTATCATACAGAGCACCTGAAGACAAATTTCATTTTAAAGTAGACAAGCAGTTATTAAACATGAAAAGGCAACAGAAGAGCTTCTAGGATTCTGATAATATTTCATTACTTGTTTCAGGAAATAAGAACAACCAACATTTTATTTGTGTATCTTTCTGTTTCGTGTTATGTTTCTGGCAAATGTTAACAATGATACTATAACTCAAGAAAGCAACTTTTTTAAGATCTGAGGGATTATATAGACAAGAAACACAAAAATAAGAAAGAATTAAATAATAAAACCTGTAAAATAATAAATTCATAGATATATAATGTTTTAAAATTGATCAAAGATTATATAATGATGTTTTACACATGCATACACACATACACACATAGTAGGAAAGAGCAAGAAGTGTTAAGAACTTCCTTCTACAATTTATTGGACATAAAAGCACATTCAAGTAAAAATGTATACAGATGTATAGCTGAAAGTTTTCCTATGTTCCACCCGATCTACAACCACTCAGACCCAAATAAACATACATAGGCTTATATTATTTTTAAACTATGGGCACGGCAGGCTTATTGCTTGCTAACTAGCTCTTATATCTTAAATTAGCCCATTTCTATAAATCCGTATTTTGCCACGTGGCTCGTGGCTTATTGGTATCTTTACATCTTACTTCTCATGGTGGCCACTGGCAGCGTCTCCTCCATTCTCCTTCCTTCTCTCTAGTTAGAATATCCCACCTAACCCTATTCTGCCTCACCATTGGCCAAACAGCTTTATTTATCAACCAATCAGAGCAACATGCATTCACAGCATACAGAATGATATAACCCATCACTTGTTACTAGGAAAAAAGTCTGAATCCAAGCAGTTCAATATCTAGTTTGAAAAATTGAAATAAAAACAGAAAGTCAAAGACCTATTTAATAAGCATAAGGACTAAAATTAAAAAAGTAAAATGTTCATTGATTTTTTTGCAAAACTGGACAAAATCATTTCAATAATCACATCAAATAGCAAATGCTAAAAAATGGACAATGAGTAGTTAAATAGAAAGAGTAAAGGACTATTAGGCTGAGAAGTTTCTCAAATGATTATAAGTCCTTACCACATGGCAAATATATTCAGGCTGGAATTTTAGAGGCTGAGGAGGGTCTATTTGTTCAAAGAACAGCCTGGGTTAAGTAGTGAGACCCTGGTGGGTGTGCAAACTCAAACTATGGAGTTGAGACTGGTGGTTCACCACTGTAATCCCAGCACTCTATGAGCTGAGAAGATTGTTAGTTTAAGGCCAACACAGGCTACAACGCCAGACCCTATCCAAAAAATAAAACCACAATAGTAATAACAATAATGATGATGATGATGATGATGATGATGATGATGATGATGATGATGATGTAAAACCAGGTGCTATAAATAAAAGTAAAGTAGTGAAACCGAACAGAGGTCCTCAGACCCCACTCCAGTACATCCTTGTCTGAGACCAGTGAGAAAAATATTTACTCTCTGCTACAGCAGAGTTTTTGGACCTTTTTTTTTCTCTTTGAACTTCAAATCATATAGCATTTAAACAGTAAAAAAAAATTAAAACTCAAATGGATTAAGGATTTAATTGTAAATAAAGAATAAAGTATTGAAAAGGGAATCAAAATCTGCATTTAAACTCAGGTATTTGAAAAACCATCACAAAGATAGGAAACGATTTTTTTTCTTCACCTTGACACCACAAAATTGAAAAAGAAAAAGGTGAGAAAGTGTTTGATTAAAGCAAAGAGTCTCAAGATCAGCCCTGTGAGCATGGAGGATGGGACACCGCTTTGTTATGGGATCCTACTGTATGTATATTGTAGAATTATTAGTGACGTTCTTGGCTTCCACTACTAGACTCCATTTGGTACATCTACCCTCCCTCCCATCAATAAAAACAATGCTTCCAAACATTGCCAAATGTTCATCACATTTTTTAATCCATTTAAGAATATTATCCCATCTTAAAAGAATCCATTAGCTTATCTGATCATTTTTTGCTGGCTGGGGTCATCTCAGAGGAAGAGTACTGTATCACAAGAAAAGAACGAGGAAAAAAAATGTATGCAATCAAATCTTATGTTTGTATCAGAAAAGAAAAATGATTGTGTGCACCAACAAGTTTGCTGTTTTCCCATCTTTATATATTTTAAAGTACACGGTAATTATTGTTCTTAAAGCACAGCATGAGATACCTGGTTGATGTATTTTTTTTTCTTTTCTTCTGGAAGTTCAATCAAACCAGATTCTTTTCCAGATTTTTGAGGTTCAGTTTAGAATACATAAATTATGTTCAGTAGTAAAATAAAAACTACATTCTTTAATCAGTCTTACTAATGAACTACATTCTATATTTTGCAACATTTTTGTCCAATTTATAAGATGTCTACAATTTAACTAATTATCTCATTGTGGTGACAACGGATATAATAAAAGCAATTTAAAGGAGGAGGTGTTTTGGGGGGCACAGTCTGAGGTTACAGTTTGTCATGGTAGGGAAATCATGACAAAAGAAGCTTGAGGCAGCAGGATCAGTAAATGCCACAGCCTAGGTCCTTTCTCTTTTTATTCATTCTGAAGCCTGAGCCCATGGAATGACACTACCCATATTGAAGTTGTGTTTTCCATCCTCAATTAACATAATCTAGATAATACCTCACAGACTTGAGCAGAGACTTGTTTACATGATAACTCTGAATTCTTTCAAGTTGATGTCAAGATTGATCATCACAATAATCATCCTAAATTCATTAAATTGGGCTATTTTAAGAGCGTGGGATATTTAGTTAACAAAAATTTGATAATTTAAAAAATATTTTTATAAACTCATCATTCACAAAAAAAGTCTTTCATCAACTGATGATGTCTACTTTGAATCAGAAAAAAAAAGGCTATCCAAGGAATTTAAAATGGTTTCCATTTAGTTGTTTATTTTTTGACAACTTCTTGCCTATATACAATGTATTATGGCCATTTCTTCCCCTGATTTCTTCCTCTTAACCTCCCCCCATTACTGCAGACCGCTTCCTTTTCCTAATGAATTCCCCTGTTTTTATATCTTCAAGTCTGTGTCTGTGTGTAGCTTTTCAACTATTGTCTATTGATGATTACAATGGCCATGTCCTATCCAGAGAGGGGCATTTTATAAAAATCCTCCCCATTCTCCAGCTCTTATAATCTTTTTTCATCTCTTCTATGATATTCCCCAGGTCTTGGAGTGGGTGATATAGTTGTCCATTTTAGGGACAAACACTCAGTAGTCCCTTAATCTCATCTCTTCAATGAGTCATGTGTATCTTCTTTGACTATTATTCACTATAGAAACAGGTTTCTCTGGCTAAGCCTAAGCTACACCAGTCTGTGAGTACAAACATAAGAATTTAGAAGATAGTTTAACTACATGGCCATTTAATAGAACATTAGTAGTATATTCCCCCAAAAGGCCTGTGACCTTCCTAGCCACAGACTTTACACCATATTTACAGTAACAAATATGTTTCCTTTCCATGGGATGAGATTTATAGCCAATCAGGACCAGTTGATTACCCTTAGAACAGTAGTGCCAGTATATTATATCTGTAGGCATATTTTGGCTGGTAGGTAAATCAGTGTTGTATCTCACAGGATCCAAAGCTTGGTAAGATTGTTGATGACTTTTCTTCCTCAAAAGCTTGCATAGCATCTCTGGCAGTATGAATACTAGTCAGCAAGGAGGAAGCTTCCAGCTTGGTTTCAATGTGATTTCTCTGTGTCCTCTACCCAAAGTATGTGTCACCATCAGCAAAGGGGGTTTTATCATCTAGTTCTCTTAAGTAATTGCGCTGGTTTGAATAAGACTGGTTCCACAGGCTCATATGTTAGAACACTTGGTCCCTAGTTGCTGGAGCTGTTTGGAAAGATTGGGATCTGTGGCCTTGGAGGAGGTGTGTTGTGTCACTTCGTGGTTTCCATGACTCATACCATTTCCAGTGTTCCCTCTGCTTCCTGTGTGTAGGTTGGGATGTGAACTCTCAGCTGTTGCTCAACTGCCATGATGGCCTGCCTGCCGCCATGTCCTCCACTGTGACAGTAATGGATTCCTATCCCTCTGGATTGCAATCTCCTGATAAACTCTTCCTTCTGTAACTTGTCGTGATCATGTTGTTTCATCAGAGTGATAGAAAAGTACCTAATACAGCAACCAACAGCAGTGGCGGTTGGCTTTATCATTTTGGAAGCTTCTGAACCAACAACTAATTGGGAGATATCCCACACCTAACACTGGGTTTAAGCAGTTCTGTGTTTAGAACAAGAGTACTAATATTATTGGTAAACCATGTATTTTATCAGATTAAGATTATTTAAATTTACTACTCTTTTTATGATTTCTACAATGAATCATGATTTTTATCAATTTTCTAGCCTTTTAATTTGATTTTCTGATGCAGAATTCAAATTAATCAGCATTAAATAATTTGTCTAGGAGCATATGTTTTATAAGGATTACTGCTGTGAGTTTAACTTGGTTCTATGTGATTGTAATGTACAAGTGATTTTTAAAAGAATACATCTCAGAAAGTTAGATATGGTCAGGTATACTTATACCCTACCTAGCACTTGGAAAGTTCAGGCAGGAAGACCAAAAGTTGCAGGAAAGCCTGGACTACACAGTGAATTTGAGGCCAGCCCAAAATTCAAGAGACAAGGGCCAATTCATTCACAAAGGCTAAACAATCATAATAACAGCATATTTCTCCAGTGAAATGCTAAAGGCCCAAGACCTTGGAATGCTGTATTTCAGGGCTTAAAAGAAAGCAAACAAATAAAACAACAACAACAAAATCTTCCAAACTAAATCACTATACCCAGGAAAGTTTACCTTCTGACTTTCAGACTCAAAGAAAAAAAAAACAAACAAATATGTCCCAACATAAGCACAAAGTCAGATAATTCCTGACCACTAATCCAGACTTGCTTGTCATGTTTAAAGGAGTCACTGATGCAGAAGAGGAAGAAAAGTCACTATAAAAACAGAGGACAGGATAAATCTCACCAGAGCAGTAGAAGAACAAATAAAAGGTAAATGGTAGAAAACCCAACAAACAAACAGATAGGAATGGTCATCTGTTAGTTTTCACCACAGCAGCAGCCTGTCTCTGCCACCAAAGCATCACCTGTCCCCAGGTACCTTTCCATCCTCAGCCACCGACACACGCACCCTTTAAAAGTGCCCACCAAGCACACCACACTCTCTTTTCCTCTTCTTTCCTCTCTTGTCTCTTCCTTTCTCTCTTGTTTCACTTGCCTTTCTTGTTTCTTGCTCCTCTTCCCTGTTCTCTGCCAGCCTATCTGACTGCCTGTCTGTCTGCCTGCCTGTCTGTCTGTCTGCCTGCCTGCCTCTCCCATGTCCCCACTCTGACATGGCCTTCTGCTCTCCTCTTCCCCAATAAACCTCTTGAATTAACCCTGTTGTGAGTGGCATGTTTGCTTAGTGGCATACCTTGGAAGGGCCCAACAAAAGGTACCTACTTTGCCTTTCTTTTTAATCATTTCAATATCCCCCTAAATAATACACTGAATGAAAATGGTCTCAATCCTCCAGTTGAAAGACGCAGGCCAGATGATAGGATTAAACACATGTATTTGCTGCCTGAAAGAAACTTGCCCCCATCCATAAAGCCATACACAAATGGAAAGTCAAAGCATTTGCTGTATTTTTAATTGCTCATGTATCGGTCATTGACTTGAACACTGTGAACATTCCCATGAGATACTAAGTTCAATGAAACTAGAATTGGAGGGGTTCTGTTTACTAATATTGTCCTGTTCCTTTGCTCCAAGGGAAAAAAAAGGTTGATTAAATGTGTTTAGAGATGAAACGTTTGTTTATGGGTACCATATTTTCTTCCTTACAAAGAAACTTATAGCATCACTTATGTAACTTGTCTCATAAAATAATATAAAATTTAATAACATTAAATAGGTCTGAAAATACTTTTTAAAAATAGAAGTCAAAATTATTCATGAATAATTGGATTATTATTCATGAATAATTGGATTATTATTCATCTTATTATCCACATAACAGTGAGATTTAGAAGTGTCAGTTCTCTTGGATTTGGACAGATTTGAGTGTTTATGTTTCTAGAACTTACCAGCAAAGTATCCTTCCATATTTTATTTAACCTATATAAAATTAAATTTCCAGATTTCCTTAAAAAAAAAAAAAAAGGAAACAAAGCCTTTAACTAGTAACTCATAACTTTCTTTTTAAGACTGGAAATTATGCAAATAAAAAACTGAAGACAGTGTTTAGTAAATGGGAGGCTCACAATAAGTGTTGTATTTTGAAGATTTTATTCTGAAAAAGAAGCTTAGCCATGCTAAAATTGAGTATCGTGGCTTTTATCAAAGTTTGGTCATTAGCATTACTAATTTCAATGCACCAAAAATATAACTGAGGAATGCAGTTTGGGGACAGGAAGTTCAATTTTAAGGAAATTTGAAATCACACTTTCATATTCTGTTATTTGGGCTGTTTTCCTTGATTTATACATACCTACTAGCAGAAAGTTTGAAACCACTGATGATTGCATTTACTAAGAAAAGAGAACTGACTACTAATACTTTAATAAATGATGTTGTTTCATATATATGAGTGGCAATGTGTGAAGAAAAGGACAAGGACTATCTACATTCTCTGATATACACAGAAGTGACATGAAATTGAAAGAGCTGCTTGAGAAAAGGGGGTCAGCAAATGGACAGAAAACAGGAAAAAGGAAATGTCATGGGGGACAAATGTGAGTCAAGGACACTATGCAGGGAAATACTGGATGAAACCCATAATTTTTTTTTCTCGCCACAATTTGTGAGCATTTCATTTCCCCCAATACAACTTTTTCTTTCAACCATAGAAAAGAAAGAAACATCACACCAAACTGAAACTGAGCAAAAGGAGAGGTAGTCCCGTGATTCCATTGGCTGGATTTAACATCTTTCTTACCACACTCTCAGATCTCCATTTGCCAAACATACAAAATTACCTGGTTATCACCACCCAGCATAGTGTTTTATGTTGGTTTTTATTTAGTTGACAGTTTCCATGAGGTTATTTCACAGTTTTAACGGCCCATGATATTCTCATACTGGTGTGCAATAATTTACTAAACTACCCCCTTTCATGGAACATTAGGGTTTTACTTTTTAATCATAAATAATGTCATAGTGACCATCTTTGCACATAAAACTTACTAATTTTTTACAATGCACAGACACTAATACAATCACAAAAGGAAATAAAGAAAACAAAGACATGAAGAAACCAGTAAAGGTTTGAAAAGTTATGAAATTGTTGTTAATAAAGTGAACTTCATCTGCAGGAGACACTATGACAGGGGCTGCAGGAGACACTATGACAGGGCTGTAGCAGGAGACACTATGACAGGGGCTGCAGGAGACACTATGACAGGGGCTGCAG